>JANHGO010007779.1:0-52175 GCA_024606505.1 Aquila spilogaster | reverse complement strand
TTTTAAACATCATCAGCCTGGAAATGAAACAAAGCCTTGTCTCATTGACATATCCCTGCATTAATGTTAAGTTCAACCCCGCCCCGACCCCAAAGCATCTCCCGGTGCCGGTACCAGCGGGAGGTGGTGACGTTTGGGTAGCAGTGTCTCCGCGGGGAGCTGGGACGGTGGTAAGCGTGGAGCTGCGATGAGGACATCCCCGTGAGCCCCATCACGGCGGAGTTCAGCGTTCTGGTACCGCAGGAGCGGGCTCTGCAGCCAACGGTGACCCGGAGCCGCAGGAGGACTGGTGCTGCCACGGGCTTGGCACAGCTGTCAGGTGAAGCAGGAAGCCCCAGCAGCAATGGGGAACGTTTCCCCTGCTCTGTGCGAGATCCCCCACACGTTTAATGTCTTGCTGCAAGATTCTGGGAGGATGTGAACGGCTCAAGGTGCCAACGGCAGCGCTGCCCTTGCAGATAGCCTCTATGGGACATCACAGATACACTGGAGTTGGAAGGGCCCTTTAAATGCCACCTGGTCCAACTCCCTGCAATGGACAGGGACACCTACAGCTCCATCAGGTGCTCAGAGCCCCATCCCCCTGACCGTGGGTGTCTGCAGGGAAACATTCATGGAGGCCCGAGGACAAAAGCAGAGCAGAAATCCACGCACCCACACAGCAATGGGTGCCCTGAGCTGCTGCCCGCTCTCTGCCCACCCCCTCACCACCGCAGGGCAGGGACATGCCACCGGCCATGCCTTCATGGAGGGGCAGCCTGGGAAGGTCAGTGTGTGCCAACAGCTTTAAGCCAGGAGAATGCATGTCCCGGTTACAGCGGGTTCAGCAAACACAGCCCCACACCAGCACTATGGGGTCAGACAGTCAGGGTGAGGGCTTCAGACAGCCTCTTTGGCTCTTAATGAAAGGACCTTACTCATTGACTAGTGCTGCTAATCAAGCTGGGGGAGATAAACAACGAGATTAGGGTCCTCTTCCAAAGATCAGGGTCTGTTGGCAGAAGAGCCCGTGCTCCTGCGCAGCAGTAACCCCGAGAGCAGCTGTCAGTGCACCAGGGCTACAGCGTGACACCACCCAACAGCCAGCTCCGGCCTTAAGGTCGCCCGCATCTTGCATTTATGAGAATCTTGCTCAGCCAGGGGGCTTTCCTGTAGCCCATACCTGGAACAAGCATCGTTTCCCATTTCTCCGATGTTTAAACTGCCAGCACGCTCATCCAAAAACTAATATTTGGGAATGGATGGAGCTGTTCCCCATGGCCACTGCAATTGTGTTAATTTTGGGTACGCATGTACCACTACCAGCGAGGGCTGGAGGTTGGAGAGGTGAACGTCACCCACAGTACCCAAACAACCTCGTTTACATTTCCTTACTCATTAACAGAGGAGGGACCTAACAGCAAACACACCTTTATCTTCCTCTGTGTTGCTTAAAGAGATACAACGCAGAGGGGCAGAGGCAGCGTCAGCTCAGCGGTGTGTGCAGTGCCCACGCAGTGATGTTGGAGTGCAGTGGACACCCGAGCGCAGACCCGGGTGTACTACGGGTCCTCCTGCTCCGCCCTTTGCCTTCACACTGCAACCGAATGGATGTGCTGGCAGCAAATCGATAGCTTGCCCTAAATGAGGGCAGTTGTACCTCTTGCATATGCCTGTGTCTGCTCAAAGCAAAGATCTGTTCGTTTTGGACTGCAAAAAGAGGAAGAAGGGTGCTCGGTGCGAAACATAGTGCTGTGAGCTCCGAGCAAGACCAAAGATCCATTGGATTGGGCCCCTTAGGAGATGCATTTACAGTGCTTCACCTCTCATCTAAAGACAGGAACACGAGAAAGATTTTTGTGCCAATTTGACAGCCCTCAGCGTCTCAGCACAGCTCCTCAAATTCTTCCTCTCGGTGCTCCAAACCCACCTCCACTTACCGCTATGGAAAGGCACAGAACCAGCGAGAGATGTCCGACTGCCTGCGGGGCTGCCTGGGGAGCCGCAGAGAGCCTGCAGTTGGGCAGCTGGCAAGGTGCCTTCCTGGCATGACCGCCCCAAGGTGCGCTTGCACTTTGTCCTGGCACGTAGGCACGATGTACCACATCACCGTGGAAAGAACCTGCACCCAAAATATCCCCTGGAGGATCCTCTCCCTCAGGGACATCTGCAAATCCCACCTATTCCACACTGCTCTGCACAAAGCTGCATGTTCTGCAGGGGTTTGTTCAGCACTTGGTGCTCGGCGCTTTAAAGCTTGGAGGTACACACAGAGAAATCAAATAAAGATGAGGTTTTAATGATTCTCTCCATAACAGTTAAGATTTTGGGTGGATACAAGATCTGAAAAAAAAATAAAAATAGAATTAGGGTTATGCTTCTAAAGCCCTAACAGAAAAAAACAGCTAACCACGGCGCCTTGCCCTGCCCAGAAACAGAGGGTGAGACGTGACCTGAGCTTTTATAGGGGTCACTGCTGTTAGAAACCAAAACCATGCACTGCTCCCACGGTGCCCCCCACCCAGGACCCCCCATTCCCATCGCACCCAGTGTGAGCCCATCCCCAGCCCTTCCAGCAGAGCAGGTGGGAAGGGAAGGTCTGCACACATCCATCCAGCAGCGTAACAAGCTCAGACAGCTCGTCCTTGACCCTTCAACTACTCTGGCACGCAGGAGTAGCTTGGGAAAGACCAATGCACTGATGGCAAACAGCACCGCAGCACGAGAGGGACCTTTATCTTGTTTGCAGCGTTTTGGCCAATAAATCAGAGCTGGCAGCAAACTTTGCTCACCCACACGGACTACAGAGAACCCGAGGGAATCTCTTTGTGCTGTTGGGAACTACGTAGCAAAGAAAGAAAGCAGAAACTCAGTGATTTCTGCTGGAAGTTTCCTAGGGTAGGTTGCCCAGCTGATGCAGCAAAGAGGGAGCAAGGCTTTGGAGCAAGGCTGGCACCAAGCTGACGGAGCAGCGTCCCCTTCTGGCAGCTGAGATACCACGCACTGCACCACTGCTGTGCAGGACTGGCAGATAAGCGAGGCACCACGAGGGAAATACTTCTAGAGACATTCGGTGAACAGCATTAAAGCCAACCTGCCACATCCTGCTGTCTACAGGAATTCGTTCGCATGCCACCTGTGATACTTCACGTGGCACACGCTCAGGCTGAGTTCAGCGACCCACTGCTGGGGCCTGGTTTGATCCAGATGCGCAGAAACGGGATTCAGTGAGCTGACATCTAGGGGAGGAAACACACGGTAGAAGCACAGCAGGAACCATGCTGGTGACAGCTCTTCCCTACGGCTCACCCGAAAGAATTAGTATTTCTTGCTGAGAAGAAGGCAGGGCTGGTGGCACCGTACAGCTATTAGCAGTCATGGGAAGCCCCGGTGATGGAGTTGGGATGGAAGCTCTCACACTGAGCAGCATCTCCACAGCCATGTGTTTTGGGGCAAAGAGTGAGAGCCACCACAGCCACACTTGGAAGTTAACACCACGTGGGCTCTGACTCTCATCTTCCATCCCCAATCCAGGACTCAATCCCTTATTTTAAATTCCAGCTCGTGCCGCCTACAAGGCCCAGCTTATCTTCCCTCCTGTGTCTGAACCTGGTCACTAAGTATCACTAAGCATCACACAGGTCAGATATCGGGAAAAACTTCTCTGAAAGAGTGCTGGTGCATTGGCACAGGCTGCTCAAGGACATGGTACAGTCACTATCCCTGGAGGTGTTCAAGAGCCGTGAAGATGTGGCACTGTGGGACGTGGTTAATGGGCGGTATTGGTGGTAGGTGGACGGTTGGATTAGATGATCTTAGAGGTCTTTTCCAACCTTAATGATTCTGTGTTGGCCCTTCATGCTTCTCAGACTCTCCACAGCCTCGCTCAGGCTTGTGGTTCTGTTTGCAGAAAGCCTGTCTCTTTGTCCCTTGCCCCTGTGTTTAGCTATGTCCCAGGATACCTTCTTGGTAATTAAAGACTTCTCTTAGAGCTCTACACGCAGCTCTCTTGACCTCCAGGATGCCGTTGGGCTGGTCTGCCTTGTAGACCGCTGCCTCCACCACCACTTGCTGGAAAGCGCCATCCAACAGACACTGCATCCTCCTGAGTGCTTCTGCTGCCTGGATCAGCTCCTCCTGGGGGCCTGTATGGATGGCCACCAGCACCAGAGCAGCCGGCAAGCTTGGAAACAGGTTCCTTATGTTACAGAGGGTCTCATCCACATAATCCCACTGTGTGAGCTGCCTCAAAGTGGTGGCTTGCCACACCATAAAAACCAGATGCGCTTGAACCTCCTCTTCCTCTTTTCCCACTACCTGCTGTAGTTCAGTCTTCGCATCACCTGAACCAAACAGGTCCTTAACAAAATCCAGCAGCACTGAGGGGGCTCTCACATGGACATCCTTCATCTCCATCACCAGCAGCTCCCCATTCTGCATCCCCAGCATGTTCAGTAGGTTAAGGAGCTCCCAGCTGGTTTGGTCTGTAAGGGAGCAGGCGGTAGGCTCCTCTGATGCCATAACTTCTTCCTATGCAATTATTCTCTGCTGCACTGCTGAGGAAAGGAGTGAAAAGGGTTTTCACTCAGAAGCTGTAGCAAAGGTACTCACAGTAAAGAGGCCTTCCAACAGGCTATACCTGTTTCTTTTGGCAGCCGTTGTGTACACACTAATTTGGTCAGGAACAAATGCTACAGAAAATAATTGAGTGTATTCCATCTCACACTTCTTAAAATCTGACATGTCCAACTCCTTGGTATTTGTAAAAATAAAGCCCTGCTTGACCCGAATACCCTGCAAGCTGCCCACTGTTTACCCCCATAAATGCTGCAGCTTTTCACTCTAAGTGCTCTCTTGCTGTTGAAGAAAGCAAATTCAGTTGTTTTAGTTCCTGAAGTATGTCTAGGGAAATAATTTGTGCACCAGATGTCAGAAGCCAAGCCCAAACTATTACTGAATTTCATTTAAAAAGAGTAATTTACCCAATAATGTATTCTAAGTAAGTTAAAACATAGCTGTTCCACCTCCTTCAGAAAGAAGAGGATCAGTCCTGAATGAAACACCAGCCCACCACAGGAGACAACCTGCAGGAACACAGGAGAACTAAAGCCCAGCTCAGGCAAGCTCTCACGTGGGAAGGAATGAACTACACCAGTATTGTACCTGAGTTAAGGCAAGGGCAATGACTAACCTGCCTCAGCACCGATCACCGGCTCAGGGTACTGATTCTTTTGGGAACGAACTAAGACTATGACATCAGCAGTAGCCATGCCAACTGGCAGCTGTCTGAAGCTTCCCTTAAAGTCACACAGTATTTTTGATGCACTAAGAAACTCGCACTTTAAGAATCTTTAAATCCATTCTCACTACCTTTTTGTTCAACAAACCTCAAAGAACTCGTTAAAGTAACAGAGTATCTTGATGTATGGAACCTTCCCATCCCACGTACTATTTGTGGTAGGGCTGGCAAGAAAACCAGCAACTATTAACACACACACACAAGTTGCAGACCAAAACTGTCAGACAGGTTACACTCAGTTACACAGAGCAGACTGCTGGCCACCACACATGGTAGCACTGTGATGCTACTAAAACTACTAATTTTTAGATGACAGTGGCTAGGACTTACATCTGCTAGGATTTAACATCCCACCACATTCCGTCCCAACAGCAATCATTGCCAAGCAATGTTTCAAGAGAAACAGCAATACATGTTTCTCATTTATTGAGGAGGCAAGGAAATATTTCTCATTTTCTAAAGAAAACTGGGGTGCACAGTTTATAAAGGCTGTAAACATTTATTGGTTTAGCCCTACATACCATTCAGATTCTATGCTGGAGGCAGTGACAGGTCATGATAAAGGCTGCCAGTTATTTGCCTCTTCAAAGGCAGCCTGCTCAACAGATGCCTTTAACAAGTATGGCTCAAATCTCCAGCTTAGGGCTAGTTTAGAGTCACTACCACATCACTGTGCTGTGCATTGTGGTATGCCACTGAAGAATAAAATCTCTTAATATAGGTGGAGGGGTTCAAAAATAGGAATGTCCAAAAATGAAACAGATTCTGTATTTTATTTCCAATAAAAATTTAGATCCTGGATGGATACAGCATCTGAAAAACACAAGAACAGAACCACATTAGAATTCTTGTTACTGGACTGTACAATTTAACAAGTTTTGCAGTTATCATCTAGATAACTTCAACTACTTTAACAGTGGCTCCCACTTATACAGAAGAGGGGTGAGGAAGTGTAACAAGTGGTTCAGTGACTTGAAGCAGCACTTTGATGGTATACAAGCACCCACCCAGCAGTCAGCCCTCCTGCTCAAAGTCTTCCTGTGCCCACTTTCAGGACTTGGCCATGCAGCCCATGCAATCATCTGGGAGGTAAGAGAAAAAGCTGATGCCACAGCTCCCAGGTAGCAGGTAGGAACTGGGACAGACTATGAAAAGTATATCTGCAAGATGGGATTAAAATGCACCCCAAAAACTGACAATGAACGCCTCATTCTGAAAGCTACTTACCACTCGGATTCTGTGTCCAATGGCCTTGGCAGGGAGGTTGGAGCGGAACTTGGCACGAACCATGCCGCTGTTCCCATGGGCGCGGGTCACCTTCCCCCAGATCACCCGTGTCCTGTTGGGCTTGCCACCGGGGGTTACGGTGTTGCTGAGGAAACAGAAAAACTTAGTGCCCCAACTGCACCTCCAAATGAGTCGTCTACCACAGCTGGCAATTTGTCAGATTTACTGGGAAACTATTACCAAGTCAAAACTTAGGGATCTGGAAAACGCTGGTGTTAACAACAAAAAAAGTACTCAACTTTTATTCCAAAGGAAATGCACCATCTTACCTGTAAGATTTCTCCAAACACACCAGGGGCACAAGGGGCCTAAGGCACCGAGACAGGCCACAACTACCTTACAAGAAGTCATATGCCACCTTTGAAATGACAGTGGTCATACTAACAAGCCTGATCACTTTTATTTAAGGCAATTCCACTTCCACATCTGACCTCTTAACAACTACTCTCAAAGAAAAATTAAGTAGAAGGCAACAAAACTATTTTTAAGGCCTCTACCAATGCTTGCACAGCAGAAACAACAATGCTGTGACACAGACACACAGGAGCTAGTATACTAACTTCTCCAGGCTTTACAAAATATTCTGCCACTAAGGATCTCAGTAACTCAGTGCTCATCACAAATTCATCTCACTTCAATTCGCTCTATCAAACTGCCTTCAGTTTTCACCAGTCTCAGGCAAAGTTTCTTCCTCCTCTCATGTGCTCTTTTAATGTAATCATTCACTGTTATAAATTATACTTCACATTAATTTCTTGATCTGAATGAAGGACAAATACATCAACTAATTCAAAAATAACAAAGGACTTTAAAACTAAGACCAGTCAGGGAAACTGCTCTACGTGATACTGCATTTTACTGGTAAGTCGAGCTGAATGTTTTTCATTCTATTAAAAGATATTTAAATTGATTGCTCACACCCTGGCACTTACAGAAGCCGATGTAAGTGACTGACTTACTTTTTAGCTTTGTATACATAGGCACACCTCTTGCCTAAGTAGAACTCTGTCTCCTGGCGAGCATAAACACCTTCAATTTTCAGCAGGGCAGTGTGCTCCCGCTGGTTTCGGAGGCCACGTTTATAGCCAGCAAAAGTGGCCTTGCACCACAACCTAAAGACACAGAAAATATACAAATTAACTCAGTTCAAAACATTAAATTTTTGTTGGAAGGGATCTTAAAGCCCACCCTGCCATGGGCTGACTGCCCCCAGCAGCTCAGGCTACCCAAGGCCCATCCAACCTGGCCTTGGGCACCTGCAGGGATGGAGCACCACAGCTCTCAGGGCAGCAGTGCCAGTGCCTCACCGCCCTCTGAATAAAGAACTTCTTACTAACATGTAATAGAAACCTCCCCTCTACAACTACAGCCAGTTTAAGGCAGGGGTTTCAAAAGAGGGCCACACAAACGCAGTCGTGAGACAGATACAGAGAGTACCCAGTGGGTACACCGGGCAGAGCTGTACTGGGAAAGGAGGGCAGCCACAAAAGTCAGATCACCGCCCGCAGTCTGAACGCAGCTCTCCCACCAGCGCTGTGATAAAGCCTCGCCAAAGCGCGCGGCAGGCACTCACCTCCCGCTCATGGCGTCCTCCTGCGGCCCAGTCCCAGCAGGCCTAGAAACGACACACGGCCGTAAGTGCCCCCGACCGGCAGCTCTGCCGCACCCGCCCGCAGCCCTGCGACGAGGCCCCAGGGGCCGCCAGCTCCCGCAGCGCGGGCCCGGCCTCCGCGGGGCGGCTCTGCCTCCTCACAACGCGGGGCACACCCGGCGTCTCCGCTTCCCTTGAACTACGGCGCCGCGACCATCCGCCGTACATCGGAGCCATCCCGCCCGCTCCCCCGTCGGCACAACGCGAACCGCAACGCCCCGGTTTCTCCGCCGCAGCCGGGAGGCCCATTACCGGCACAACACCCCATCCCACACCGCCCCGTGCCGCCGCAGCCCCACTCACCCCCACGGCGTCGAGCCAAGATGGCGGACGAAAAGGCAAGGTGGCGCGCTGCCCGCCGGGATGTGCGCATCCAAGGCCCCCGGATGCGGGCTGCCCACAGAAGAGCCTGAGCGAAAAAAAAAAAGAAAAAAAAAAAAAGAAAAAAAAAAAGGACCCGGCCGCGTGCGTGCCCCGACCGCGGCGTCCTTCGCCGTCCCTCGCTCTGTCGCCGCGTCCCCTTCATGCTTCCGGCGGCGATTCGGGGGCAGGCATCGGTACCCCCTCCGTGTAGGCATCCGCCAAGGCAGCCCCGAGAGGCCCCCGGGCGCTGCGGTCGCCATAGAGACGGGGTCGCGGTGAGCGCCGGGCTGCACGGCGGGCGGGGGCACCGGGCCGGTACTGCCGCTGGGGTGAGACCCGGCGGGGAGACGGGGCAGCAGTAAGGCATCGGTACAGCGTGAAGGTCGGAGCGAGGCCTAGCAGGGCGTGTGGGCAGCGCTGCTCCACCGTTGGAGGACCCGAGGAGCTGGGAGTTCTGTCAGGGGCCACGGGGCCCCGAGGCCTTCTCCCCACAGCCGTCCCTAAGCGTTTTAATCTGCTTTTGAGCGCCGCACAGCTCGCTTTTATGAAAAAATGGGTCTCAGGAGTGAAATCTACTGCTGTCTTGCCACCAACTGGGCTTGGAGAGCTTGGACCTGGATCTCGGTGCAGGAGGAGAATGAAATTCAGCAGTTGCTGGGTTGAGGTGGAAGCACTCAATGCCCCGTGAGCATGTACAAGCAGAGATTTCTCATAGAGAAAACAATGAGAAAGCGGTAGCGGAGAAGGGATGGAGTACTGTGAATTCATCAGATTCCTCTGTTGGTTTCTGCTCTCAGGAGGAGGTAGAAAGCAAAGCAACAGACATGACCCTATCCAGTTAGCAGTACCAAATGTGCACTCCTCTGGCTGAAGAAAGGATACAGTCCCCTCTCTGAGGAGCACAACTACCTGCCAAAACAGCAGTGTCATGGCCGATCAACAAACGCTCCCTAAACCTTTGTTCTAACAACAGGGGTAGGCAGAGCTTTGTAAGGTGCCAACTATTCTGTTTGCTCAAGACACATTTGTTGGTAAAAGGGAGGATACCTCCGGTTCACAGCCCAGCTGCTGTCTCAAAGGCACTTAAGAATCTCTTTTTGACACTACATTTGCAAAGCTGAGCTGAAGGAGATGCAGCGTTCTCAGCTTTGAATTTTCTCACTGGAATTCATCAGTATATCCTTACATAACTGAGAGGAACGCTGCAATAAAGTGCTGCCTGTGGAGCCATTTGAGTTTACAGGAGGCACGATGGGAGAAGTGCACATCCAGGAATCTCACACAGCAGAGGGAGTTGCAATCCCCAAAGGAACAGCAGGCCACGCATCTTCTGCAGTTGTTTTAAAAAGTATTTCTTGATCTGTTTTTCTTTCCCTTTAGATCAGTAGGGAAAGAATGTCAGCCGAAGCTCTTGGGGGAAGCCGAATCCCTCACATACCTCTTTTTTATTAATAGAGCTTAATGAATGAGTTCAGCAAAGCACCATCATTAAGGTCACTGCCAGTGGCTGAATTGAGAGAGTCTGCAGGCACTGTGTTAGTGCTAAAATCCAGTGAGAAGCCTTAGCGCTCATCGTGTTCCTAAGAGCCCCAGACAGTGGCTTCCTTCTCACTTCCAAGTCAGCGTAAGTCCGGAGAGAGCACACTGCTTTGGCACTGGCATCTGCTGAATGAGTACATGGCTATAACAGGAGATATATAGGAGGAGCAAACCAGCAGGTTTTAGAGAAACATTCCAGCTGTGAGCTGTCTTAATAGACATTAATATCTTGAGTTAATTCTCTACTGGACAGAAGTTGTTCATGAAATAGATGAAAAACTATTGCATCCTCCTTTGTTTCCAATTAAGTCACTTTTTCCCATGAGAGAGGCAAGTGTTATTTTTTCTTTCAAGAATGCCATCATCATCATCTGTCACAGCTCTCTCACAGCAAATCTTTTTTTTTCCACCATATTTTTAGCATTAGGCCTCCGCATGTATTAGATTATTCTCATGTCATTTAAACTCAGAATGTACATTGTGGATTTCTTAAAAAGATTTAAAAAAAGGAAAAAAAATTATTAGTGCCTTTAGCTAGAAAGATAATTTTCTGACTTCAGACTTCAGAATAACTTGCATCTCCACTCTGTCATTAATTCTGAGTTCGAAAAGAAAGAAGAATTAATACTTGTAGTTTGTTACACAGATTATGAGCGATGTACATGGTATGCTTACAGATTGGACTGTAACATTCTGCAGGCCTAGAATGTGTTTATGCAAGGGTTTAACAGATGGCACAAATGCAGCTGTAGGTAGAGCAGCCAAACAAGGCCACCTCACCCCATCTGTGCATTTCTTCAGCCTGCCCTCTCAGATCTACTGCAGGAGGGACCAGAACTTACTTTGTTTTGTGAAAGCTAAACATTCCCTCTGTCCCTGGATGCAGCCATTAGCAGAGCATGGCTCCTCTTATAAACAGTGTATGAAAAGCTATAAACAAAGCTAGGGAAGTATATAGAAGGCTGCAAATAAGGCTATTTCAGGTCTACCTTTAGTTTAAACTACAGTTACTAACACCATGCCGTCTTTCTCATGAGCATCTCTTGTCTTTGTTCCTCTTAGCAAGAACACAGACACTAAAGAAATGGAGAAATTCACTCGGCTGGAAGCTCTGCTGTTTACCTCTGTGCTGGAGAATTGTGTTGATCAGCTCGCAATTCTCGGATACATCATGCCGGTGTCACACGAGGGCAAGACAGACATCAGCCATGTATGTGCCTCTGTCCTTGCTCTTTAAGAAAATACCTCTCATTTTTCTTCTTGTCTTTTATGTCTTCTATTAACATTCTTTAAATATCCACTCAAGTGTTTTTTTTTCTGCAGAGTGCTCCATGACCCTTCAGGGAAGAAGCAATAAAAGTGCATGAGTGATCAGTTTTAATATCTATACTGCAGCAGCATTGAGAAGCATTTGGCAAGGCTGTGCAAAGGACCCTAAGATGAGGTTCCGAGGCTTAGTTTTAAAACCTCAGTGGTTTGATGACAAGTAAAGGATTAGGGAAAAATAAACAATACATGTCTAAGGTCTGTTATAAGTGTATAGCCATTTCAAAAATACTAGAAAACAGGAACTTTGAAAGTACCCAAAATTAGGGTAATTCTGTTACTCTCCAAGTGCACACTGAAGCTTCTCTAGTCCCCTCAGACAATGAATTAAGAAAAATTTCCCATCAAAATGTATTAGTAACTACTCATTATTAATCTCCGTTAATAATTAGTTGATTTCTAATAGGCACCATAACTAAGTGGTTTTGGGGAGAGGCATAAAGTACACAGAAGCCCTATGCTCAGGCAGAGGTTTATTGTTGTGGTACGTATGGTAGCTGTTAAGGGTATGTGATAGACACAAGAGAGAAGGTGGGATCATCTTGAGGGGTAAATTGTTCTAAGTTCTGTTCTTATATATATAAGTGATATAGCGGGCTGTTTTCAAGTTAAAAGAAGAGTTTGAAATTTGCTTAAGAGGAACTCAAAAAGATGAAAAAAAGTGTGACCTGGATGGAAATAAAACCTGGGATCTAAGTTTTCAGATCTAATGCTATTCACTGCCTAATGTATCAATTAAGAATGCAAGAGGAAAGTAAATCAATAAATCAGCAGCAGAAGCTGCTTTACAGTGAATTTAGTGCGTGAACAATGCTTAAGCTGTGCAATAGAGGGCACTCCTCTCCTTAGAAGAGCACGGTGAGCCAGTCTCACCTGTTTCCGGAGGATGCTTCTCCCTCACAGATGCGGGTGTGAAAGCTCTGCTGTGCCAGCAGCAGAAACACACAGAAAGAGCAGATCTCGAGAATGGTGGGAGTTGTTTTCCTTCACACAAACTAAGGTTGATAGACTTCCTAGAGATACACTTGTGGAGAAAAGCCTTAGTTTTTCTCTTCAAGCACAGAGGCTCATTTTTACTAAGTAATTTCCTAAGACACAATTTTCCCATAGAGTACAATCCTCAGCAGCGTTCTTAAAGATGCAAATACAAATCAAGGAGGAAACAGTTTAGAAACAAGAACGTGGCTCGGGGGAAGCTACTTGCTAACTCCGGCACTCTGTAATTTGCTACTTGTCCCTGTTCTCAGTTTACATTTATCTGTTGTCACTGTGTTTGTAAAAGACCTGTACTTGCAAAGCACCTTTCGTGCTACTTGAGCTCTGTCAGTCCAACAGATCTGTGGCATTTTCATAGATTGACATTTCATATATTGACATATTCAAGTGCTGGTGTTTTTTAGAGGCTTAGTCACAGTGTTGCCTGTTCCTAAATCAGGGGCTCTTGTAAATTGCTTCATGCAGTGCATTCCCCAGAGGAAGGCAGCCTTTCTATTTGCTAAATTTGGGGCAAAAGACTAGCAAAAGATAAACAGATAGGGATTGCACGGATGGCACCACATGCGATTTACAGACTCCTTGCTCTTTGTAGTTCTTTGGCAATTATTAGTGTTTAATTCTCTACTGTTTACAGATAATCCAGTTATAGCCTGTCTTGAGCTTTCCCAGACATTATAAACACCTATTAGAGCATCCATAAAGTCTACCTGATATTAAAACTATTTGTTTGCCTAGAATAGTTATTTCAGAAGTACAGCCTTCACCATCAAACTATTTAACCCCCCCCCTTTTCCCCCCTAATTAACCATGTAATTTTCATTGGTTTCAGTATGCTTTGCATGAGATTCATTTAATGTAAATTTAACTGTCCAAAAATTAAGCATGGAGTCACTTAGACTCCTTCTGCAGTCAGTGGTGAGCCAGGCAGTCCAGAGTCAGTTCCTCCCATCCCGAGCTGTACACTTGGATCAGCCTTTCTCAGTGCCCTGCACACTGTTCCCACTGACCACAGCAGGAACACGAATGGAGCCTTTCTCCATCAGGGCCTTCTTGGAATTACTGCTAGCATACACTGTTCCTGCTCTGACCTCTTGTTTTCACTCTGCCCTTTGTGCTGCATTGGCATGAACATTTGTGTGGTTGTGCAGTGATCCGGACTGCTAAAAATATATATATATTTTCTTTCTTTTGCTGGAATATGTTTCCTCTCAGTGAGTTCTTTTTTCCATTTCACAAGCAGCCAGGATGGGGAGTAAGCAGCTATGGACTAGGATGAGGCTGGAAGCCTCTGTATTAGTTGGCTCTGGTGGTACTGCTATTAAGTACTTAGTGCCAGGCTAAGATCAGCTCTTGTTGCAACAATAACATTGTAAGCAAAGGCCTTGGTGACAAGCAGGGCTAAGACGAGCTAAGATGGAGAAAAGGCTGAGGAGAAACAGACTAACAAGCTTCCTGTACATAAAAGGTGCTGCAAAGAAGGAAGGATTTTTTTCTCTGTGTCTACAGTCTGGGACAAACAGTCAGGGGCTCAGGTGCTGAAGTTTCAGAAGAAGCTTCCTTAAAAGAACAACATGCTGGTGCTGACTGGAGGGCATGTAGTCTCCGTGGCTGGGGGTCTTTAAGAACGTATTAGACAAGTGTCTGAATCATTACCTTTTGGGGCAGGTGAAATGACCTCCCGAGGTCTTTTCTAGTCCTGTTGCTTTCAGCCTTTTGATCCCATCAACTTTAATAAGCCTAAATTGTGTGCTCAAATGTAACCAAGATTAATGTTTCTGCTACTCAGTTCTTTGTAGAATCATCAACTGGTCCTAGTATAGATGGGTTCTTGTTTATTATTAATTCTTCTTCCTTCCACATAAAGTTGCAGAGGATTTATTTCTATTGCTCATCGTGCAAGCAGGTTTCTCTACTCTCTTTTAGATCAACAGCCAGAAAATGAAAGAAATCACAGACACCCAGAATGAGCTGGAGATTAAGTACCAAGAGCTTATGTCTGCAAGGCAAGGGAGCGGGGAAACTGTTACCTCGAAGTCTCTGAAAAGCACTGAACACAAGCAGCAGCTGGGGAATTCTGAGGATCCAGGAAGAGCCCATCATTTTTCCAAAAGGGCCATGAAACACAGTGCTCTGTCTGCAGATAATCTCAGAAAAATTCAAGCTGACAGGTGAGTGAAGCACAAGCGTGATGCCTATGCAGGATGCTCAGAGCTGTAAAGTTCTACTCTGTAAAGCAAAAATACAGGCTTCCCACTCTCACTGTTGGTGTTCCCCAGTCACAGTCTGGAACAACTATTTCTAAAGAGAGCGGTGGGGTCTGGCCTCAGAGACTATTTAGTTCTGACTCCTGCTTGCCTCTGGATGCCAAGTACTGACAATGAGTTTACTTTGTATGTGGCTGTGAAATGTTACCCAACTGATAACAGTTGCTTGAGTAGAATTCATCCCAGGATGCAGTCAGTGGTGAGGTACTGGTGCCGGGAGTCAGGTTCCCTGGCAGATATGAATGCACAAAGCTGATTCTGAGAGTTGTCACATGAACTCAGTTATTCTGTAGGGCACACAAAGCCTCTATGGCAGCTAGAACCATTCTCCTTTATAGAACAGCCAATGTATATCAAAAAACAAAACCAAAAGAGGATTTTTTTTTCCAAATGAATTTCACTTTTGCTCTAAACCAAGTGCCTCGATTTGCAGAAATACCAGCAGCCTTTGCTTTCAAAGACAGACTGGGAAGCTGAGCGTTCCGTTTGCATTTTTCTACATCCTGGCTTCCACTAACATTGTTTTAACAAAGAGCTTCAAGAAAATCCTGACACAAATGAGGAAAATACAGCTAAAACATAAATACCATACGCACCACGAAATTCAACAACTTGGGCAAGCCCATGTCTTTGTTAGGATTATCTTAGGGCTGTACCAGGATGTTTTGGCACCAGATATCCCTCCATAGACACATGTCTGTGTCCCCAACTCTCATCTTCCAAGATCCACGTAGCTGCCATTACTCCTGCAGCCTTTTTCCTGATGGCAGCACAAGCTGGCACAGCCTGGGTACATCTGCACCTCTCTGCTTTTTCCTGGAATAACATCCAGACCACAATTTGAGGTTATAAACTTGGTCCACCTTCTGGATGCAGAATTCTCTAGAGCTGAAAGCAGCAAGTGCCGTGGGAAAAACACACTTGGGTTTGCTAAGTCGTAAGAACAGAAATAGTATCTTGCATTTCCTTTTTTTTTTTTTTTTAAGCAATAATTGATAAAGGTGCCAGACACTGTGGTATCAGTGTACACATATAAATTACTGTTGTGTTCATTTTCTCCCTGGCAGGCAGTATGTGAGTGATGTAATTACAGCCACTATGAAGAAGATGGAGGAATCAGGAACATTTGATAGCCTAATAGAAGCTAATGGAAGAGAGAAGGCAAAGAAAAGCAACTTTAATGATGTCCTCATCAGGTCAGAATTGTGTTCTGTACTTTTCTGATTAATGGCTCAGAGCCAAAGCTCATTTTCCCTCAGTATATGATATAAAAGGAAAGCAAAAACAAACCCCAAACCAAAGGATTCTTTTCAGCTTGAATTACCCTGACTACTTCACAAATTGCATTTGCCCTTGAGAGAGAAATAACTGACTGTACTGATACTCATCTGACCTGGGAATTGCCTGAGCTCGGACCACAGTGGTCACCAGTGTCTGCATTAATGCAAATGCTGCTTCATATCAATTAAAACATAATGTGATGTAGGAGTTTTCTGACTTTCAACTCCTTGTCCCCAGAGGAAGCCGGTGTAGCAAGTAATCTGTTCAAACCAGGGTCAGCAACATACGGACTTCAGGTTATATGATGCCCAGGAGGATCTGCTTTGACCCAAATGCTAATGTGCTTCCTTTTCCACTGAGGGGCTAGCACAGATGGTGGCAGAGGCAATTGTCCTTTGAACACAAAATCCACCTCTTCCAGCATCTAAAACCAAGGGATTTAAAAATGAAAGCAGTAGTTGCTTGTGGAATCACTATTCAACACTGGAGTTAGAAAGGGGCACACAAATTACAATCAGAAAGGAAATAATCATTTTTATTCCATTCTATCAATCATATCTAACCACTGTGTTATCTGTTCTAATATACATTCTTTTCATTGAGTGAACTTTATACTTGTCTGGTTTTGTGTCAATATAGCAGTCTGAAAGCAGTCTGCAATAAGGCTAAAGCTCCTCATCAGGAGCTTCTGCAGTAGAGTTACCCAGCTAAGTACTCCAAAAATGAAATGCATGTTTGATTGTAAAGCGGGGATAGGGTACAAAGCCTCAAGCAGCAGTTCTTCTTACTGGCTTTAGATCAAACAACAAGCATAAAAGCTTGAAAAAGCCCTCAAAGTGAAGTAAGATAAGAAGACCCACAACATTATTGCATCTTTTTTGTTTTAAACTGGTAAACACTCCTGGAGTTTTTGGCCTGGTTCTCCTGCTTTTTGATTCACTTTCCCTTTCATTGCCATCCTCCCCACTCAATCCATACATCTCTTCTTCCAGGATTTACTTACCAAGTTACTAGCTTTGGTGAGGAATGTCTCTTCCTGATCTGAAGATGTGCTGCCTCACCAAAGCTCAGAATGAAGAGATGAATGCCTTTTCTGCTCCTCAGACACTGGAAGGAGCTATAAGCTTTTACCCTGCACTGAAGCAGGGCAAACTTCTCACTTCTTTTAGTTCAGCTGTAACAAACTTGCCAAGTGAGCAGGTTAACTGGGGCAACATTCAGCAAGGCGCAGCAAGGTATAGAAAGAAAACTTCCTATCTAGGTACACAGCTCTTTTTTTTTTTATATATTCAAGTGACTGTATTCTCCCATTTTCCTTCAGGGAGGAGGAAGGGAAGATGGAGATAAAGTCACTCCATAAACAGCTGCAAGATGTCAAGAAAGAAACTGAAATAGAACTTCAGGTGAGATTACTTAACACTGGGCATCACGCCAGGGGGAAGTGTGTCAGCAAGCTTGCTACTGCTGCCCAGGAACTAGCACTCAGCTGAGAGGATGTAGTGTATGTAGCAATCCATCATCTAGGAATATAGATGCGGAATAACTGCAATACAGATTTCTATTCTGAATAGTTATTAATGAATTTAAGAATGCTGTTCAGTGGTATCCAAGTGGAAATTCGAAGTGCTTATAATTGTGAAAGGCTGTGACCAAGTCCAAACACCTCAGAAACACTGCTGTGCAAGAACACTGCAAAACATGGACATGACTGAGTGTTGCTACATCTGCAGCCAGGAAGGAAGAGATTGGCTGCAGACCGCAGGATCTAAGGTTCTGTCATACTTAATGATGCAGACATGACACCTGACGCAGAAGAGTGACAATGAGGCAGTAAGAAATAAAGTGTCAGAACTGGCATAAGGACATGCCATTTTTCTACCTGCAATTTTGTCAGGAAAATTTCCTATTTTTCATCTATTTCCTAGGCTTCCACAGACAACAAAATCCCAAATACATGAGCCCTATGCAAGGGCAGATCAATGTTACTACACACACCCCATCAACTTTGTCTGTGTAGAAAGCTTCATCCTTTCTGTCTGCAGCATGTGAATTCTCTGTGCATGCACAGTAAATCTGGGGCATTCTGGACATGTCAGACTTGCTGCACAAGCGCAGATCAATTAAATGGCATATCCCTGGTCACTTTGATGCTTACCAGACAGCTCAGACTCTGTGGTCATGCATGCTTAAGAGCAAAAGCACACAGTTCTGTGCAGAAAGATGCAAGCATAACCTGGTTCTGCTGAGGCAGGGAAGAAGGGCGTGTGATGAAAAACAAGCAAAAGAAAGGCAAGGACAGAACTATACAAGGCTGGAAAGAAAGAACAAGAATCTGGCACTTGGTTCACTGTGGAGGAAGAGGAAAGTCAGGGCGTCTGAGGAAAGACATCACATCACTCAGAATCTTGTCCTTAGATAAAAGAGTGGCCAAAAAAACAATATACATTTGGCTGCACAGAGGAATTTCAAGCTGCTGACATGCTGTTGAAGTACAGTTTATAGAAGATGAAGGTTTTATGCTGGCAGCCTGGATGCATATATAGTGGAAAGTTTAATTGTAAATAACAAGATGATTCTAAAAACAGGAAGGATCTATTGACACTGAAAATAGGTACAGCCATCCATGTGCACCAGAAGTCCAGAAGAGATATTAAAACAGAACAGCAGAGAAGAAAGCAGGAATGTTCAAGATGAGAAAACTAACTTACGTCAGTCCTCATCTGCCAGCGGAGATCTTGGAAATGAGCAGCGTACACTGGGAAGTGCAGCAGGATGAAAAGAACGCTACAAATAAACTGTGGACGTAACAGAAAGGAGAAAGAAAAGGAGTCACTGAAGGAAGTGGAAAGACAGCAAACTAAGAGGAATACCAAGAAAGAACAGTTGTGGAAACTGAGAGAGGAATGAGGGATGAAGTGCTCTTTTTTTTGGTGTGTGCTATTTTTCTCCCTATGGATTTGAGCACATCAGTCAGCCTTGGTGTTTGTCCTGCCTTGCAACTCTCCTAGCTCTAGCAGTCATACAAATGTGTTTAGCTCCCACGCTGAGAGCGTGCTCTTCTCTGTGTTCTTTTAGTACCTTCTGCTAATTTGATTCTTGCTTTTTGCCTCATCAAATGGGATCTGCACTCATCTGGGATTCTGGTTTTATGTTTCCAGCTTGAAAGTCTTTTTCTGGGCTTCCTTATAGCTTCAGCTTTGATAACAAATCAAAGACGAGACAACTTTCAAGTACTGCTTTCCTCCTGTGCCAAAAATAATGGTGTCTCACTCTGTCTCCCAAGGGAGAATAATTTCTATTTGCTTCATATGGGATTTTCCCATAGGCAATTTTACAGACACTTGCACCATTTGTCACCTCGCCAACTAATTAGGAGCAGAAATACAGCTTGCTGATTTTGGAGTATTTTGAACAATAATAATACACAGGCCTGCAGACAAAAGCCTACATGGCTGTCTCCAGTCCAGTGGCTGAGAACACAAAACCAGGCAAATCTCATCATGGAACTAGAAAAACGTGGTCTTTGCTTCACACATGTTGCTTGTGTGTACTTTCAGCCTTGCTGGTTCTTAATGAGATGCTAATTAAAGCTGTATTAACCGGCTCAGCTCATTTTTCTTTCTAATAGAACACAAATCAAATGCTAAATGTTCTCACTTATTTTGTTTCCTTTTGGAAAACACTGATGTCTCAAAAGCTGCTGAGATGAACAGTCTGGTTTTATACTTACCCCTCTGTACAAGAGCATCCGTGTGGTTTGGCTGCAGGAATTCTGTTTGCTGCTACAGTGTTTTATTTTCTAAGGTGCAGAAAAACATTCAGGTTTCTTGGAGCAGTGATGACATTCTGTACAGACTCTGAAAAGCGTTGATATTGGATAAGATAACGTTTAGCAGAAAAACTTAGGAGATGGTACCTTTTAAATCCTTGTATTGCGGTTCACTCAGAAACTTTTTCAGTTTTGTGGTAAACTCATACCCATACACTGCTCCGTGTTTACAATGGAGAAACGTACCAGGAAGCTCCAGTGGAAGGCAGGAGGTCTGTGGTGGTCCTGGAGCCACATCAGCCCCCAGAGCAGCTCAGCAGGACCCAGAGCTGCTGCAGTAGAGCCAAACCTGGGACCATTCAAGGCCATTGAGTCCAACTCCCCTGCAGTGAAGAGGGACATTACAAATCTTCACACCGGGAGGCTGGGTGACCTGTCAGCCCTGTCGTGCTTTCAGCTGAAGCATTATTGGGGGTGTGCAGCACAGGGGTGTTCTGGCAGCTAGGAGAGACGTGTCTATGGGGCTGCACACTGTGCTTTCAGAGGCTGCAAGTCCCAGCTGCAGCAGGTGTGTAGATAATGCCTACCTTCAGGCTTTGCAGGCTGAGGTTTTGCAGCTGCCAGCAGAAAGCTCATCGACACTGGGCATGAAAGCAGGGAGGCAGGCAGCAAGGCACAGTGCAGGCTCACCAGCTGCCTGCACATAGCTCCTGTTAATTTTGTAGCCAGCTGCATTTTAAACGACTGCAGAAACTGCTGTAGAAGAATGGAGAGATCTGGGGGGCACTTGCAAGAGAAACGGAAGTAAGTGAAAACACAAAATGTGCATACCCTCTCCAGCAAAGTGCTGCTGCTTTTGCCACCAAACAACATTTTTTGGGCAGAATCCTATGGTGCTGGATAACAGCAGCAGACAGGTCTCCGAGCTGGCCTTTGTGAGCTGAGAGATCTGAGAAAACAGCTTGTTTGCCTGCTAGCAGAGCAGCCTGGCTCGTAACAACTATTTCCTGGGTTTTGATCTTGCTCTCTGCCAGTTTTGTGATAGTTCTGGACACATGATGTATGATTTTGCATTGCTGGTTTGGCAGATTCAAAGCTGAAGTCATCCCAAATAAGCAGCCCAGAGGTTTACTGCGTTAGCTGTGAAAGCACGCTGTGTCCTGGTAGGGCCTTTTGCTGTGATAAACCAGAAATGAATAGACGTTAACTCTTTTTCTCAGTGCCTGCCCCTGAAGCTCAGGGAACAGCACTGTCCACAGGTAGTTTTCCATGGGGTGGGAGCAGCAGTTGTGTTTGCTATGTGCAACCTAACACCGAACACAACTCAGCCCTGCAGCTCCAGGCCCATCAGCTGGGCTGCAGTAGCTGCCCATAAGTGTGTACAACTTTCCCTTCAAGTGAATGCATTTCTGTAAACCACCCGCAGCGTTTTGCATTTCGCTTCCTGTCTGCTTTGCGTTGTGTAATCAAGCCCCCAGACTGCCCACTTCTAATGAAGATGCTTTACAACACCAAATCCAAACCACAAACATGCCACGCAGAAAAGAAAACAGAGCAGATGGGCCCCCTGCCTGGCTGAGGCCTGGGGCTCTGAAATCAAAAGTGGTTTTCCCTCCGCTTTATCAAAATAAGAAATAAAAAATGGTGTTCATGCTCTGCCCCACCTCTCTGAATGCTCTGTAGCCTGCATCGAACCCTTCTTTTCTGATCTGTTTCCAGATGCTTCGCAGTTAGCAGTGCAGCACTGACTTCAGCAGCTGAGCCTCAGGGCCACAGAACGTTGGTGTTTTCCATTAGCATCTCCCTGGTCTCTCTGCCAGCCCTGCAATTGAGACACGCTTCCACCACAACACAGCAAGGCAGCCTCAAGATAAAGTGCTTCGGTCACCTCCCACGTCTACTGAGTAGGAACACAACCACTCCCAATGCCCACCAAATTTCACATACAGGAAAATAAAAACCATTACCGGAAACCTTAATGGGGCATGAATAGGTCACGTCTGGAGCTGTCTGCAGTCATATGATGATACGGCTGTAAAAAAAGATCTAATCTTGGAAATCTTCAAAATATTTTGAACGCATGACTTTGAAAACCACAAAACAGCATTGGCCAGGGCCCCTAATTGTCAGGAGCCTTATAAATATAATTTACTCTTCCTAACTACGTCCAACAAGGGGTGCAGAGGGAAGGATTTTCCTTTTAACTGTTCCAAAGTCTTCTTATAAGGAAACCTTTCCAAATGAGTCATGCTGCAAAGGCTTTTAAACATAGAGTACTGAGCTGACTTCTTCCTGTGGCATTTTTCCATGTTTACACTGTTAAGGAACACAAGGGTGCTTCAGAGACAAGATACGTGGGCTTCAAACCACGTACATGCCAGGACTTCGGTATTTCATCTTCAGCTGCAAGGTTTGGCTGCTGAACATCAAACCCATCACAGCGTGGCAGGAAAGCAAAGAGAAAGGCTGTAATGGA
Source organism: Aquila spilogaster (assembly GCA_024606505.1). Taxonomy (NCBI): domain Eukaryota; kingdom Metazoa; phylum Chordata; class Aves; order Accipitriformes; family Accipitridae; genus Aquila; species Aquila spilogaster. The sequence continues at coordinate 29,945 of JANHGO010007779.1, read as the reverse complement.
GCAACTGGGAGCCAGACCAGAGAGGCATTTCGGTTGGTCTTGCATAATTGCACAGGAGACTTTGATGACCTTTTTAACTCGCAGCGCAGTTCTTCATTTTACAGGAGGTTCTCCCAAGTTCCAAGCCTAGATTAACAAACTTGTCTCTGTTACTCAAAGAAGTTCATTAAAAAGGAGTAAACAAACTCACAGTCCCGAATTGAGCAAATGCACTTTGCTTCCTGAGCACACGCACAAAGCCAGCAAACGGCGTGCACTGACCCAGGAGTCCTGTCTGGGGCTGCTGCTGGAGACAGAGCTGCTCCAGGAGAGCTCAGGTCCACTGCAAAATGAGGTGTGGGGAGAGGCGGGGAGCTCAGAGCCAGCTTTCCTCGGCAATCCTTGCTCTGACTGTATGCTTTTATAACAAAACAGACACCATCTCCTTGATAAGATTTCAGGAAAGAACCACTGAAACATAGGAGCGAGTTGAAATTTAGGTTTTTTCTGCTCCTGCTGCTGTGTTTATACAGTTGCTGCAGAACAAAACAACAAAGCCCAACAAATCCAAGGAATAGAGTATACTTGAGGAAATAAAACTTCCTCATATGTGAGGCTGAGGTATTATCTTCCTGTTACAGGTGCTCACTCAGACTAATCCAAGTTTGAGTGGCTGAAATTATTGGACTGTTTTCATGCTTCTTTTGCTTATTGTCTCCTCCACTAGAACCGAGATAATGTGATTCTCTACCTCAAAAATGAGCTTCAAGAGATGGAAGCCAAAGCAGCCATGGAGCACCGCTACATGAAGAAAAGCACAGACCTCCAGGTGCACCAAGCCAAGAAGAAGTGCAGCAATGCCGAGAACAGACTGAACAAGGAAATTGAGGTAAACCATTCCCCAGAGCCCTTACTGAAAATTATCTCCAGTTAGCAAAGAAAAAGTCAACTCAGCAGGTTGTCTGTAGGTGAGGACAGAAGGACTCAGCACTATGCTTAGCAAGACCTTCCTCTCCTAGGGCTCTAGCACTGCCTCTGCTTGTCTGGTGCCCCACCAGTACATCACGTTATCCTTTTTCTCTAAAACCACAAGCATCCTCGTCCCTTGGAATTACCGCTGAAGCCCAGTGAGCTGCACAGGCAGCATTTCTTCTGATCTGTAGGAATGGGATGGACAGTGAACCTCTTTACTGACAACAACAACAGCAAAATGAAAAAACCACCCAAGCAGAGCCACTGTCTGGCCTCAGCACAGAGAGGTGGCTGTCCTGCTGTGCTGGGTGCTGTTTTCCTGCAGGAATACTTTAGCAGAGGGTTTATTTAGATGATGACAGGATGTTGTCTGCTCCTGGAACCAGCATGCGGATGCAATACTTTCTGCATCAGGTCCCAAACAGGAAACATGAGGTGAAGAACTTTATTTGGCTCCTTTAAAGGTGATTTCAAGTTAAATGCATTTGTTCTAATAGCTATATAGATATATATATTTCCTACTCATTTTAATGCTAAAAATTTATGCTCCACTTGCATTTGAGAACTTCCCAGCAACAGGAGAACTGGTAAGTGCCACAGCAGGAAGCAGCATTGTGAGGCCATTCTTCTTCCCTTGCATTATGTAATCTGTGAACATTTCATGCATGGTTATTTGCTGGCAGTGCTGTGAGAAGCAGCCTGAGTCCTCCCTCTGTCCCCTGGTGCCCATGCTGCTCTCCATCACCATCACAACACAACTGTTTGAACTGCATCAGGAAACCCAACCAGCACGCGTGTTGAGCACGCGTATTTGCACCAACATTGTCTAACATTCTCTGTCTGCATTGATCATAGGATTTGAAGAGGAAAACCGATGAGGAGATCCGAGTGCACATGGAGATTGAAAATTTCCTCAGGCATTACTACAAGGTCTGTGTGACTTTTCCTGTTAGTGCTTAAACCGGCAAGCGATAAACATTACATTGATTAGTTTCCAAAGAAAACCAATTATTGCTCCATCAAACTCACCAGGTTCCTGATGGTTGCTGGTTGGATTACTACTTCCCCTCAAGCCCTAATTAACCCAGCTGTCCCATGTTTGTGACTTGCTACATTTGGGTACACTGCCTTAAAATTACTGTTCATACGACAACTGGTATTGTTTATTCTAGAGTTAGGGGTTTTCTTTCTCTCACATAGCTGTGTTCAACTGATAGGGATTTTGTTTAAACCATCTCTGCAGTAGCTGGGACTTCCAGCACCTCAGTGAGGAGTGCTCTTGCACAAAGTTAGGGTGTCTATTTCGCACACCCAAGTGTTGCACAGTGGGAACATTAAGAAAGAAAGGTCAGAAACTGCCAGCCCAGTTATGCCTTCTCTTAATAAGAGAACGAACCGGGCTTGGAGAACTATTATCTCATGAATATTGTACCTGACTTGAGCAGCACAGTTGGATCAATGTTTTGAGGTGAGGGGACTTCCTCAGTACAAGCCCCACTGCACTCAGTCAGCACCTGGAGACTTTGCAGTGGCCCACAGAGAAGATGACCGTGCCCTCCATCTCCCCTGTGTCCAGCTGTGATGCTGTCACAAGATTGATGCTTTTCCTCAGATTATTTTTCCATACAAGCAGTCATGGCTGTTGCTATGGTGAAGTTAGTCATGAATGGGAGGAAGTCATCAGTGCGGTGGTTTCAGAAACACCTGCCATCCTATTGATGAGCGAGACAAAGCCACGTTCACAACCTGAGAAAGCACTAACTGCTCTCCTTTGGGACCTTATTTCTGGTGCACTAAGTTTAATCCAGAAAGTGGCCAGAGAGTCATGTGCAGGAGAAAAGCTCTCTCACTGTGAAGTTCTGTCCCCTAAACTCCTCCTCCTGTGCACGCACTCAAAGAATGGCTTCTGGTTGTCATTTACTTCACCAGGATTGTGCACAAATGTAACCCTCAGTGTGTCACCATTCCTCATGCACCTCTGAAAACCCAACCCAGTCTTTCTTCATACCCGGCCCAGTGCTGCTGCCTCCATGGTGGTCCCCAGCAAGTTATCACTACTCCTAGCACTGTGATCCTTTCAAGGCTTAGGTGAGAAGGAAACACAGACCATGCAGATTTTATGGGATTCTTACCACCATCCTGAGAGCAGGCACGTAGCAGCAGCAAACCTTTCCCCCATCACTCTTTGCACCCTACTAAGCCCCACTCTATCCCATTGCAGAAGGTGGAAGAGAAGCTGGAATACTGGGCGGACAAGTATGAAAATGACACGGATGCTAAGGATGAAGAACTCAACGCCCTAAAAGCATCAAAGGCAAAGAACTTGGAAATGCTGCAGAGATTCGCCAGTGAGGTAAGACAGCAGCAGCAGCTCAATGCTCAGCCATGCAAAACTGCATCCTGCCTTTTTCCTGCTGTCATTCTGATAAGGAGCAAGGGCCACGGGGAAAAAATAGCAGTCTTGAGGTATTGGATGGGACTTTAAGTTCTGGGTAGGCATGACATCACCTGTGACATCAAGGATGGATGATTTTCAAACACTAGCTCGTAATTAGAAAACTATTAACTGCAGGACTCTGATTGCAGATACACAGGCAGAGCAGAGCAGGCAGCACAGAGCAAAGTGCCTAGAAAAAGGGGGGCTAGAAGAAATTCACTTGTAGGCATTCCTTATTGTCACTGGTCTGAGAAGCTGAGACTGAGTTAGATGTTCCCCTGCTTGTGGGCTCCATTTTCACTCTGTATGCTGCCATCTCGGTGTCCCAAGTGTTTTCACTTATCATCTGCTACCTATCCTGGGGGAACATGGATCCTTCCTACCAACATCTGTTGCCCGAGACCCCATCAGACAGCCATTTTACAGCACGGGATCAGAAGGTTAATTAGACGCAGGCCATGAGCGGTTTCACTTTGGCAGCAGCTCTCAGTGCCTTAGGACTGGTGGTGGTAATGAGCAACATTTGCCATCTGGATTCAGGGAAGATCAAATAGAGGAGGAGGGAGAGGAAAGTCTGCGTTTACCCATTCCCCGGGGGCTGCCACGGGGCTCCCAGTGCTCCCTGGATGTGTTTATCATGTGACTGCTGAACTCCTGTGCCACTTTGCAGTGCTGGACATTTGAAGAAACCATCATCGCTGACCGGGCACAAAAAGAGGCGGAAAGACGAAAACGAGAGCAGGATGCCCTGGAGCTGAAGAGCATCCTGAAGGTAAAGGGGAGCACAGCTGAGGCAGTGCTGCTCCACCAGCAGCTTGGAGTTAATTATTTGCACCACAGGCTTTGTTCAAGCAGAAAATGGCCTGAGAAAGCTGGCTGCTGTCAGGTGGCACAAGCAGGGGACACATTAAACTTATAGCTTTTCCTGGGGCAAAGGCAAAGGCAGCAGCTAGCTGCAGGAGGGTTAAGAAGGGAACAAAAGACGAAAAGCCTGACTCCTTGGATAACCTGGGGCATGCTCATCACAGCAGCCCCAGTGCATGGGTGACACAGGAATGGAGTCATGGAGTCACAGAGCTGCTCCCTTCCTCCTGCCACCAGCAACAGATGCCCTCACCTTACACATGGACACCTCCAGTGGGACCATCATAGGCCCAGCTGCTGCTGCCGGGGCCAGAGGTTCCCTCCTGCAGCTGGGGAGTGCAGGAGAGGTGCTCTGGCCATTCTGCTGTACCAGGGTTCCCCCTGAGACCTCTCTCTCCTGCTTCCAGCTGCAGGCCTGGTGGAGAGGTACAATGGTCCGCAGAAACCTCGGCCCCTATCAGAACCTCCGGAAGGCTCAAGAGAAGATGCTCTTAAAGCAGAAAGGCAAGAAGGAAAAACCTGGAGCAAAGAAAAAGATGCGCTAAGAAACCTGGCCACAGATGTTCTCCAGGGCTGCTGCTGGGTAAGGCACTGCTGCCTGTGTCCAACAGCACAAAATAAACCATGTAATAGAACTCGGGCTATTCTGGAGAACAGAGTTCATGACACACAGTTAAGGTGAAGCTCCAGTAACTTAACACCTTGGAGCAGTCTTTGTACAGCAAAGACACTGTTTCCCCAGTAGAAACAGGAACTGTGTTAAAGCAGTGAGAAACACGATGTCCTCTAAGTGTTTTATACAGATAACGAGTAATTCTGCTAACGGCCCAGGAACTCACCAGCAGATGCTCTGCCCTGAGAACCTCCTCCGCAGTCCCCCAAGGCACGGTGTTGGCTGAAGCGCTGGGGTTTGCTGTGGCTCCGGCAGCTCTGAGTTGGGCAGGAAGCCAGGTCACCCACATCTGGGCTCAGGCAGCACTCGCCCCGGTGTCAGTGGCAGCATTAGGTCAAAAACTGCTGATGCTCTGTAGTGTAAATGCGAGGGCAGTCAAAGCACGCGGGTTTCCATTCCCAGAGTACTGCAGAGTGTCAGCACATAGACAGAATAGCTCTAAATGCCCTCCTACAGGGGAAAGCAGCCATGGAAAAAGACAGCTGGCCGCACTGCCCAGAGGAGCTCATGTGCCACAGCCATACTCAGCACCCGGGGGAGACCAGGCAGCAGGCAGGGTGCAATGTCCTGCTTTATTTAGCTGAGAGGGCAGCCCTTTCTCTGACACTACTGTCAGCCACATACAGTGCACAAAGCAAAATCAGCCCCAGGGTTGAGCTGGCTGGTTTCTGACACTCATACAGGGAAGAGAGCTCAAACCATACAAACCCAGCTGTGCTTTTTGCGACCAACCTCTACTGGCCCTATCCAAACATCCTCGTGTCCAGGCTAACCTGTGCCAAAAGCTCTGAAGTTCAAGTGGGATGACTGAGATCACGAGCAAAGAGCCTTTGGCTCAGGACTCTGTCTGAAGGGAAGGACAGGGGCTGCTGCCCGGCTCTCGGGCTGAGCTGACTGTCAAGGGAGGGCTGACATTTCAAACGCTTTAGACAAACTCTAAGTAGAAGTACGGGTGTTAGTACTGGAGCACTGCTGGTTGAACCGGAATGCATTCCTATTCCTGCTACTTTCAGCTAAGGAAGAAGTACAGAACGGCAGGATGCTCTCTCTCCAGTTTATGCTAAATCCTAGGCACACTTCAGCAATGCAATCAAACGACTGAAATCTGAAGCGTGACATTGGCTTGTGGCTTCACGTGCTTTTCATCAAAGAACAAAATACAACGTGACTCATAAAAATCAACCTCAGCCTCTGCCACGCTCCAATTCCCGGTGCCAGGGTAACACAGCACTTCTTGGGGTTCGCTGAGGGCCTGCAGTGAACGAGGCAGCAGGAAGTTAACACACCGCACCAAACCACAAAGTAATTCAAAACTTCGCTTCCGCTGCCTAATGTCCCAAAGGGAAAACAAACCCCCAAAGCGCAGGGACACAGCAAAGCGCGCTCCCCAAATCAGCAAGCTCTGTGCCTGCGTGAAACGAGGAGGGGATATTTCTTCTTCGAAAAGAATTAAAAGATATTCAGAGCAACAGCGGAACCGCGTTTGCTGTTGCAGTGTTGAGGGCCGCTGAAATCTCGGGTCTGCCCACGGGGTGACACTGGCCTGTAGGGTGGGCAGTGTTTTTCAACCTACCCCAGTCCACACGAGCTCCCGCCCTCCGGGCAGAACAGCACGCTCCTGCCTGCGCTCTGCTCACGCTGCCATCCATCCAGCTCCTCCGGGCTTCTCTGCTGCATCCACTGCCTCAGTCGCTGCTCTCCTCGTGCGCCTCACGGGACTCGGTCAGGAATCGGAGCCGACTGCAGTTCCGTGGCCATACGGCTGCTGAACGAAAAGCTGAGTGCACAACACCTGCGTGCAGCACGGGTACGGACTGCACAGACCGAACCCACGACAGCATGAGGTGATGGGGTGGAAGGCGAATACACACCCGGCACAGAGGACGGGACATCCACTCACACAACAAAAATGGCAGACAGAAGAGTGCATGTAAGTCTTAAAACTTTATTTCAAATTACCCATGGTTTCCTTTTATATTACTCACGTGCTAGAAGTTCACACTACTGGCAGAATACAGGCAATTTAAAATAAAGCGTACAATATCCAAACGTATTTATATTTAACGGACATAGACATTATGGAATGTATTTACAGACGTACAGCATGGGATGAAGCCTTACAATCCTTTATTAATTACACGTTTACACTGCTTTCGGAAATCACAAAGTCAGACTGCTTTGTAAAACATCCCAGTATCCATACAAAAGGATTTTTAATGTCTAAATTCACCTCAGAAGTCCTCTGTTCCTAAAACACTTTGTTTTTTTTTTTTTTAGTTTTTCAAAGGAACATTTATAGTCATAAAAGGATAAAAAGAACCGTTTGCCACTGTGTCACGACCAAGAACAGCGGGGGAGCTCTCGGTGATGTGAAAAGTTCTCTGTGGTGTATTTCAGACAGGCCACCAAAGTCCCCTCCTTCCCAAGGGGAAGAATCAAAGCCCCGCTGTCCTGACCTGGTCACGGCAATGCTACGAGGGACCCCTTAGTGCCAGTGCCACTCGATTTTAGGTGTTTAACACTGCAGAGCCTCAAACTCAGCGCTCACCATCGCTTGAGGAAGGATGGTGACACAACGGAGCTGGTGGATGAACACCAGCAAGCACGAAGCGCTCAGATGGATTCCTCCCACATCCTCCAACACAAATGCCCCAGAAAGGAAAGATAATCACCTCTTAACACAAAATAGAATTCTATACACTGCTTCTTTAAAATACTCTTTTCACTGGACACAACAAGGATTGCACGTAAACACACTAAAAAATCCCACTCCGTCTGCAAAACAGAACTGTTTTTTGGTATAACACATTAAATAAACCGTACGATGAAACGTCAGGTTTGGATTTTTGTCCTAAAGATCTGGTCAACATTTAGTGTCTGCCAGCATGAACACACGAGGCTGTACAGGTTAAACTAACGTGGCCACAAACACCTGGAAGTGCCGGAGCGAGCTGCTGCCGGGACAACAGGAGTGATGCTCGGGACATGCACCGCCCTTCGTGCGGACTCAGCTGCCACATGTACGCGCTGCTGGTGGCCAAGCGGCTGTCCTAAGCAGACAACAGCAGACGGCCATTTGCAGCAGCTCAGGCTCCCCACCTCCCAACCCATCAATTCCTATGAACTCGTATTAATGAAATGTCAAGCTTCCACCTAAGTTCCATTGTCTGTAAGTGCTGGAAGCCGGACTAAAGCAAACAACACCCTCACAGCTCCGTGAAGGAATGGCTGTATTAAAACAAGAATCCTTAAATAGTCTAGGAGTGCTAGTAAGAAGTGACATGCTCCTGTATGATCCAAATGACCTCATGTTGAAAACTAATAGGAATTCAGTGTCCTCCTCTTCCAAACTGCATGAGAGACAAACACACAAGAAACATCTGTGCTATGCTGCGCTGTTTGCCACGAGTGGCAGAACCTTCCACCCAACAAACTGCAGCAGAGACTCCTGACACTTATGTCACCCTTCAAGAATTCCCAACAATCCCTGCAAGTGGGATTATGTGAAACATAAAACCTACTTGGGAGGAAGGCAGGTCTGCATGGAGCTGCTCTCTTCCGCTACACACAGCAAGTTACTGGCGTTTCCATTTCTTGCAGCTCAGGGCAGCACACTAGTTACAGTGAAAAGGTTTCTCTCCTCAGCTGTGCAGTTTTAAATACCCTTCATGTGTTCTTTGTGACTTATAACACCATCAGCCAATGCCAATAAGGAGCAACTGGAATCGTGTGAAACAGCGATACAACAGCCAACACGGTGAGTCCTGACACTGATACATGGAGCAAATGGAGTGAAACAAAGCTGCAAAGCAAAAGGGGAAAAACCCAGCTAAGAGCAGTCTTTGCCAGTGTCCCTGTGGCAGGTTCACTGCAGCAAGAACGGCTCAGAATGAGCAAAAGAACTGCATGGGTGGAGGACTGCATTTTGCAAGGTCTTTCTTAGGGAAAAAAAGAGGTTGTAATTGAGCTGGTAGTGAGCTTGGCCTTGCTGCTGGGACAAGAGCACAGAGACATACTCCTCTGTGCTTTGCAGGCCAACTTTCAAGTGTAATTCAAAACCTGCAAGCTGCCCCTCCTGTTCCTGAATACTGAATTTCCATGTTTACGTTCAAGAAAGAGGAAGAAACTAATGGCAGTTTTGTAAAACCAGTGCATCCCTCTATAGGAACACCAACGATCAAAGGCTTAAAGCCCTGTCAAGCCCACACATAGAAGCCACCTCCTGTAATACTTCTGCTTTGACAACGTGCATCCCACCTGTGGAAATTCAGTCATTATGTTCTTAGAACAATACGTTTCTCAGCAGCAGTGATGCTCAGCAGTGTTGGCTCCAGCCCCTACCAAACGTATTACCTGGTCATGGCTTTCTAGTGACTGGCATGGCAGGCTGCGCTTCTCTGCACTGCAGTGAAATGCGTATGTGGTTCTTGACAGCCATGTGACAAAACCGCTGAGTAACCAAATGCATCCACACAGGGCCCGAGGGGGAGGTGAGAGGAGGTGGGAGACCCCCTGATCTTGCACACGTTTTCATAGGGAGATGTGCTGAAACCCAAACAGAGCGCAGACCCAGGCAGAATGCCTCCGTCACTCACAACATTCAAACGGTTCTGGTTCCGTATTTTTCACTAAGATCTTCCTGTGGAGAAAACATGCAGTGTCCTTTTCCTCGGGGGGAAAAGCCCCTTTTTTCCTACACACCGTCAGTACTGAGGACATGCCAACACGGGTGACAGCACAAGGGCTGACCCTGATATGAAACACTGTACTGGTTAAGATTGTGTTGCAATTTTTTTAAATATATATATATATTTATAATGGAAAGAGCTGCTGTTCTGTGGAGGCAAAGAAACTGCCTTCCTCTGAATCCTGTGAAGGAATGACATTGTATCCCCCCTTGTGCCCACTGCAGCAACATCCTTTTTTTTTCCTCCTCTTTTTTCTTCTTTTTAAACAAATGAGTTCCTGTAGGAACAGCTTCCCAGGCTGTGCACCAATGTCTCCAATCTACATGGTCAGTCTCTATAGCCGGCTCGTGCAGCAGCCGCTGGAACTCCCTGCCCTCCTCACCACCAACTCCCGCTGCTTTTCAGTAGGGGGCAAAATTACCGATAATAAAAATGTTATTGGAATCTGTTGTGACCTCCAAAAAAAGTGGAGGAATGATGCAAAACATTCCTGTCAGGAATCACGGAAACTCGTTTCCTTACAACAGGGCTCTGTGTGTTTGGATGCACTGCACGGGCAGTAAAGTCTTGACGTCCTTCTGCTTAGCCAACGTAACCCACAAGTCCCGGAGGTCTTTACACAGCAGACAAGTGGTGAAGCTGCTGCTGCTTTGGGGGTGCCAGCTCCAGGAGCGCCTGCACAGTCACAGCTACCTGTGTCAAACCTTTCTCTTCTAAAATATGGAGAGGCAAACATAATTGCTCCTGAATGGGGAACAAAACAAAGACAAAAACAAAATGGATGAAAAACACTCAACTGAAAAGGAAACTGAAATATGAAATGTTACGGACAGCTCACGCACACACACACACACAGGGATGACATGGAACTCCTGCTTGTAAATAAGAACGGTGACCACGTCTCCTCAAAGCAGGCGCCCTTGGGCTAATAGTCACGTTCATTCAGCAGCCATCACGCAGAACAAATAATGAGAATGTGAAGGACTGGGGGAGAACTGAGAAACAGCAAAACCCTTAATTTCTGCCCGCGTGGAAATGGCAGCAGTTCATGAATCAGGCTAACTTAAGGAGGGAAAGCTCTGCTTCAGCATGAGGAACTGCTGTCACACCACGGCTTCCTTCCAAAACACAACTGGCTTTCTGAGGGAGTCCTGATGCAGCAAGCTTTGCTTTGGTACCAAACGCAAGCAAATCCCAACTCGAAAGCAGAAAACAAAATAGTACTGTATGCCACAGATACACTGTGCAGCAAGTCTGAGGGGAAATGCCATGCTTGAAAGCAATTCCCCTAACGAGGTATTGCCCATCTGAAGTCCTTCCTTCCACATGGATGACGTGATCTTTGTCATTACATAAATTCCTTGAGAGGGACAAAAGAGCAGAAAGTGCCATTTCTTTTATGAAAGGGAAAAAAAAAGACAACTTCCTTCTGACTGAAGTAACTTTGATAATAAAGGCAGAAAATGTCATTTCTCCTGTTCAAGGCAATGAGAAATTAACAGCGTGTTTGAAGACAAACATCCCTCCTACGTTATGTCTGAGTCACTACTGAAGGAGGCCCTCTGAGCAGCTTCCAAAATCATTCTCAAGAAGAATACACCGAGTGCAAAAAGGTTTCAAAGTGTTTATTAAGAATTGTGCTATTCTCAGTCTCAGATGGATTTAAAGCCTCATCCTACATAAGTCCTTGGCACAGGGGGGCCACCCTCAGCCCACAGCAGTCATCCAGGGACACGAGTGCCCGGCAGTCCTCTGTACCTCTAGAAAAATAACCAAGCTGTGCTCGTGCTACAAAGCTACCGAGATTCTTTTCCCACGAGTTAGTTCCGCAGCGCCCTGCATTTCTCCACTCTTTGCATCTTTACCGATTCTCCATGGTAAAGAAATCCTTCAGCATAAATAACGGCAGCCAACGCTCCTCCCACAAAGCTCGGAGTGGAGAGGAACAACCCAGGCTGGAAGCGCGGCGGTAAGCCAGCTGATCCGGCTGAAATGCACTTCTCTTCCAGAACAGTTCTTTCAGAACAACGTGCTTTTTGAGCAAGTATTTGTCAACTGGAACAAACCTTCTGTATCTCTTTTTTTTTTTTTCTTAGGTATGCAAACAGATAAGGGAAAAAGCTTTGGAAAGAATCCACACCACAGAGATAGCCGCGGCAAACAGAACTTAAGAACGGGAAGGCACGGTTAAGTGTAAGACCCCTGGCAGCTTTTATCACAGTGTTCATTAGAAGAAGATAAGAAACATAGGAACTGAATTCATTTTAGTTCACACCAGTAAACAGTGCAAAAATAGCTTATTTATAAACAACCCCCCCCACCAAAGGTCCCCCTCTTTCCTCAAAAATATTTTGCTTGGACAGAATGCTTTGTGCCACTCACAGTGTGGTTTGGGAAGAGGGCATCAGCTCCTCCACTTGTTCCCTTGCTGAATACTCACTTTATGTTACAAGAGCTCGTGAGATCCACGTACACGTAACACATTTTTACTGGCAGCGACCGTATTTGCAACTGAACTCCTGTGTATCTTAAATTGTGCTTCAGAGTTGTTGTCAGGTTAATGCAGGAGTGCTAACACCATTAACCAGGGCTCACAAGCCATTTACTGCATTTTCAGGTATGACAAACAGGTACTGAAGTCGCATTCTAAACAGGCCTGTTACTTAGCACTTACCTGTGTCTGACCTCTGACAGAGCTCCCTGGACAAGGCTACACTCTGAGGAGACATGGTCTTTTGCACGTGGCATGGGCAGTGCCCTCAAGTCTTGAGGTGTCCCTGAGAAACACATTAAAGCACCAGGATGCTTTTCCAGAGGAGGGAAAAGCTGTGAAGCTGTGCAGAAGACTACCTGAGATTTGTGTAACAGCAAAGAGGGAGCTGAACATGCAGCCAGGTCACGTGTTCCCGCAAATGTATGATAGCAAAGTTTCTGAAAATAACCGGATAGGAAGAAAAAGGGAAGAAGCACGGATTGGGGCTCCCACAATCAAGTGGCAACTCCGGAAATCTTTGTTAAGTATTATCCAGAGCACAGCAAAATGCTATGGCAATCCTGTGGCACCTGACAGAACCCAAAGGGTTTTTCCTTCCGTGCCGGAAATGTTTTCTTTCAGAGCTGTTCAGAGAGTTCAGTTTCTCTGCAAATCTCCTTGATCTGTTGTGAAGCTCAAGGATTCATGGACAGCTATTTTAAAAACCCTGACTCATACATAAAACACGGGAGTCTACAGACAGGAAAGTCAAATCCTCTCAGCAGCAGGGATACGGAGCTGAGGTCCGAAAAAAATCCCAAAATCCTGTGGACAAAACTTATCAGACCATGTCTCCTAAGGCTGTGAGATCTCATCAAGGTCACTGATGTTCAAAACCAATACTTTGTGTTGTTTAACATCTCTTTCATCAGATAATCCTGAAGCGATTTACCAAACTGGGTGCAATTCTTATTATACAGACAGGGAAACTGAGGCACAAACTGACAGTGCAGTGTTCCTAGTGCTACATCACTCACCAGCAGTCAGCCTATAGCACGCACCTATGTGTCCCTAAACCTCAGCCCATTGCTCCAGCCCACGGACAGCACCTCCTCCCCTAGCGTTATATCTGCTCAACATCACACGGTAAATACAAACGTGAGTAATGTTACAGATGGTTGTGTGGATGCACCAATGTGTTTACACATTGCATTTGTCATCTCTGTTACTTCTTTCCCATATGTGAGAAAGAGCACTTTGTACACGTGGTCTTGACAAAACCCAAAATCCTTTACCGAGAACTGGAGTGATGGAGGGAGGAAGCAGCACTGTCCCTCAGCTAGAGGAAAAAGACCCAGCGATAGACCATACAGAGCGTTAGCATCAGAGTACAGTAAAACACCACAAAGCCCCAGAGCTGAATAGAAAGGGAGACAAGACTGGATTCTTCTGAATCTGTCCCCAGGGAAAGAAGAGTCTCAACTGTTCTTTTAACGCTGAGGTTTAGCTGAAGAATGTCAGAAGGGGAACAAAGATTGTCCTGTCCAGAGTGTGTAAGCAGGAAGGGAAAACAGACAGAAAAAAAGGTCAGTAAGTTAGCCATAGCAACATCCACTAAGCAGTCAGTCATCAGACATTTCAGATACATGCTACATGTTCAAGAAGTTTATCACAGTTGGTTATTTCTCACAAAGGAACCTGTACAACTCCCATTTCAAAGAACACACAATGCAGATACACAGTGCTCAGTGAGGTGCCTGCAACCTACACAACTTACACACGGAACCACCTCGGTAGTTAAAAACAGAGCAGTTCACACATGCCTCAGTGAAAGCCATTCTTCCAGGGGAAACACTGCAGCTTTCTGAAATACTTTTGGCACTGAGTGCTCGTGCTCAGTCTCCACACTTATCACAATTAATGAAAACAGCACAAGGGATTATTTTTGTGCAACTGATACTTGAATGCAGTATTCTGCAGAAATATCTATCACAAATTCGAGTTTAATTATTACTAATCAGAGTTTCAGTGCTCTGTCACTATTCCCACTGTGTATCACTTGCCTGCTGTACATCAGTGAAATCTAGAGGCACGCACCAATCTGCTCAGCTGTCGGTTTCTTTTCATGCAAGAGCACTGACCAGCAAAGATCTGTGGAAACGGCTGCTTCACTACAATGCCTGTAATTGTATTTTCTAGAAGTAACCTTTCATCTGAAGTAGCATTCCTCTTAGAAGGTATTTCTACATAGATCCACGCTTCCAGAAAGCCCTTCATTTTTGTAATTAGAATTTAAATGAAAAGAAATAGAGCAGGCATCTTTTCAACAAAAGTACATGAGGCTGCCACGCCATTCCTTCATACTGATATCAAACCTTCTCATCTCAGTACACATGTAATGCAGACACGTGAGAGCAACTTTAGAATTGAGCTGGGGATATTTCAGTAAGTTTCCCCAGAGACATTCTCCTTGAATTCTTCACATTAAAGCAGGAGAAATGAGAAAAACAGGAGGATCCCACACAGGAGGTGTAGCACGTGGAGCAGAATGGGACTATAGGGGACTCTCTGTCCAGGGGTTGTTCTTTCCTTGTTTTCAAATGCGTGCCATTTCAGTAATCAGCTCTGTACTCTAACCCCATAAAAATTACATCCCGTGTCAAAGGCAGCTGGAAATAGGGAAGCTGGAATGGGATCGAACCATTTTGCCCCCAGAAGGATTTATACTGTACAGTCCTGCTGGGACTCACAGGCTCCAGTTTCTTAGGGGACTAAAATATGTCATGATCCCAAAACACTAATGATCATTTATGACTTCCTACCATGTCCCAATGCCATTCACCAGTGAATCATGTGAAAGTGCTTGATAAATATGCTACCCTAAAATCCCAATGGCTCAAATGCCTTCATGTGAAGCTATCAGAAAATACTGCGTGACTGACTTGAGAGCACTGCTTTTAGAAAGAGCAGGGAAATGAGTCACTGGGTCTACTTTTCCCTTTCACAATACATAAAAAAAGAAAACAGCACCTACAACAGAAACACCGGTATTTAGCTGGGTAAGAAACCGATCAAATTGATGCACTAGAAGAAAAATAAAGAAAAATGCAGCGTATAGAAATCATTTGTATTGAGGCAGCTGCTGAGTGAGACAAAGTGGAAAGGACAGGACAGCATAAAACATGGTAACAGGACTCATTTCAGAAGGGAGAAAGAAACCCAGAAGTTAGAGTTCTACCACTGGCACACAACACCAAGAATGAGGATCTATGCAAAGATAGCTACGTCAGAGAAAGGCCAATAACAGGGAGACTTGTTGGTAAGACAGCACAGATGTTCACACAGAGGGATTATTCTGAAGGAACATCAAATGCTTTGGAATTGAAGTTACACATGCAAAACATCATCCAAATTTTATCCCACTTTTAAGCTGCCAAATATCTAATACTGAGAAAACGGAATTGTCTTTATCAAATACCTTGCAGTTCTAAAGACAGGCTCAGCTGCATCCAGCTGTTATGAACTTAAGGCACAGCAGTCAGTGAATCAAACCTCTGACAGATAAACTACACCCAACTTCTTTTTACTGTGGAAGTCTTATCTATATAGTAAGGCACACCCCTCACACGCGAACCTTCTAAACCATTCATCACCTTATTTTCATCAAACGTTTCAAGGAATGTTCTTTGTTTTTTTCCTGATCATATACAAAGTCACATCTGCAACATAACATCAGCACAGCAGGACAACGTACCTGAGGCACTCCGATCCTTCGGCAAGCTTCCAAGAAGTTCTCCACATTTCGTCTGCATTTCGCCATTGTAAGTTTAGGCTGCAAAAGAAGCACACATAGTGTTCTTCATTGGAAGGGTTTTAATTTTAATGAAACTCTTAATAAATCTCTTCACCAAAAAATACCACACTGCAGCAAGTTTGTGTAATTCAAACCAGGCTCTGCCACAGTTTGCTTTAGAGAAGCAAGTTTCAAGCTTTCTGAAAAGCTGCTTTATGAATACTGGGGGATTTTTAAGAAGACCATTCTAACCCGTGCCGTATCGGTACACAAAGTGTTACGTACAACAGGCTAACAGCTCTAGTGACTGTAATGCGATCATTTAAAAAACACATTTTGAATGAAGCATACACACACGTAGCACCTGTGCTGGGATTTCAGTGCAATTTAATGATATGAAGCAATCCATTCTGTTCTGGATCACTACATTCAATAAGTACTTAAAATCTTGTTTCAATTAAGAAAGAGATAAAAAATGAAGATGAAGCCAGAAGATCACAGAATAAAACTGGAACTGAGACTTGGTGCATACAAGCCTGCTGCAGATGAATTCACCGGCGCTCTTCAAGTAAGATTTTTTCTGCATAGATGGCTTTCTCACCTCTACACAGACACAGCACTGCACAGGCTCTGTCTTGTTTCTATTCCTAAAGCTTATTCTTTTCTGATTAAAGAGACACAAGCTTCCTGTTCCTTGGTACAAGCTACCCACAGTCTGTGCAGCAGCAGCCTCTGCGAGTTCAATGTTTTTCCTTCAGAGGGGGGAAAAGGAGACTGGTGGGGCTCTTCCTCTGCCCCCTCAGTCTGCCATGTTCCCCTATCAAGAAAACAGGTTAAAGGCTACTGCTGACTTCTTTCTCCTGCAGGACGGAGGGAGCACAAAGATCACATTGTGACCAAGGAAAGACCGAGGAAAGCCTCTTCTGCTGCTGGAGCCGTCCAGCTACAGGCTGCCTCTTCCCCGAGATTTATGACAAAGCCACGATTTAACTTGTGACACAGAATATTCAGCAGCACATAAAACCAGGCCATTGAGAAGATATTCTTGACAACGCGAGTCTTGTGAATAGCAGCTGTCTGCATTTCTCTTAATGATTCCACAATCTGCCTGAAATGCTGGCGTGTCCAGCTCAATCATTCTCAAAATAATGAAACCGTCTCCTTGTTCACAGAATTCCAAGCAGGAGGAACCACAATGATACAGTATGCAGCCCTGCAAGTGTCGGTTCAAATTCCAAGCAACACAAGGACTGATTCCAAAACAAGGAAAAGCAAACAACATGCTTGTTTTCAATTCTTCCTGCAGGAAAATACTTTTTTCCCCCTATTTATATATGTTTAAGATAAAGTGAAGGTGAGTAACAAGCAGTTTGTGTCTCTGCTGTACTTTCAAGTAGCTGATCCTAAATGTTGTCACTGAACTTCCTGACTGCCACATACAGATTTTTCTTTTGGCTGACAGATGAGGTAAATAATTTGTCATTGCATCACAGCTCCTTTAATTCGGTGCTCTCCCTACACAATAATAATGCACCCAGTAACACATTACCTTCATTGCCTTGAAAAAACACTGCAGTTAGGTAAGACAAACAAGTTCCTCATTTGTTAAACTTCTCTGTACGCTTCTTTCCTTGCCCTGAACAGCCCCCAGATAAAACAAACTTTTTTATCACAAAGGTATGACTGGACTTATTTTGTTCCAGGAGATGGTGTTCTCCAAGCACATGCAAACACAGCTCAAGTGTGCTCCACTGGAATTCCTGAGTGGAGCAATTTGTAATGCTGTGAAATGGATACAGAAATCAATTAGGCTTCTCTGTGTGTTCATGCTGCTCTGTGCAGTGGGACCTCAAATAACGTAGAGTATGTTGTGTTCCTCTGTATGTTTTCCTGAATTTCTCAGATCTTTTGATCTTCTGAAATACTCTGTTTTGCTTTTCAGGATTAACTGTCTCTAATTTTATTACTTTTTAAGTTGACATAGGGAGGACATGAAAATCTTCATGTTTTCTGGAAATCTGTATCAGAAGTAACTTCATTTAAATGAAACAAACCCAAACACACAGGTTTTAAATGAAACCACAGGTACTGTATAACAAAACAGTTATCCTGTATGTTCATGAATGAAAATAATGAATTTCACACTTGCCTGGATTACAGAACACTGCTGGAAGGGCTTTGGACACCTACAAAATGCTGCCATTGTTAAATACTTACAACAGCAGGTGAGGGGACGTGGATGCTGGGAACAGATCGGGGACGCACGTGGTTAGCCAGGTGGCACAGAACGACGCCATCGGTGAGGGCTGCTCCGAGATCATTGGGCAATGACACTTTCAACCGTGATTCAATATTCTGTGAAAAATGAACGTGGACACAAGAAGTAAGTGCTGGTTTCCTCCAACTGTTTCATTCTGCAGAACTTTTTATAAGAGCAGAAGCATTTGCATTACAACTCCTTGATCATTCTCCGGACAGTTTGGAACAGCTTTCTGAGTAATACCAAGACAGGTTCCGTACTGTGCTGGGCCAGAGCTGAACACAATCTGGGAGCACTTGAGTTCAAGATGAAGTTTCCTTTGCACAGCACGGGGGACTAATACAACCATTCTTCAATAATAAAAGATATCAGGCTCTAAGAACAGTATTCCTAATCCTTCACATTCTCAGCAAATGGTTCTGCAAAGGGAACTGAAAATAGTTGTTGACTGGAGTACAATATAGCTAACAAAAGTCTCAGTAAAGAAAAAACAGACTATTACTTCATATAGTTTTTAAAATGATGTAGTTAACATTTGTTTAAGGGATGAACACAAATTCAAACCAGACTTTACTTCAAACGCTGTGCAAATTTCACCAAGTTGTTGAGTTACATCTAAAATTTTAAGTACATAAAGATTTAATCTTACCTAGGAGGCAGAACAAGAGACTGCACGTAAAGCATTCTGATAAGAGATGAAAGGCTCTACAAACACTGAGTTTTGTTTCATTTTACTTAAGAGAGCTCTCTCCTCTTAGAGAAAGCAGATTGTCCTTGCTCGTAAAATTTGCAGAGAAAGAACCCTCTGTCCATCTGGGATGCTTACAGCTTTTAAAATCAGCTTTAACAAAGAGGAATTCTTATTCATTGAGAAAGCTCAGAGCATTAGAGCACTTCAAGGAATCCCTTCACAGACAGCCTAAGTGTGCCTGGGGAAAAGCAGAGCAGTACCTTAATGCCCTGTGCCATATTCAGTATTAGCCACTGTCATGGGCACAAACCAGGGCCTACTGACCCTCAACAAACAAAAAGCCTGAACATAAGAAATATTTTTGGCACAGATATTCTACAATTAACTAAGGATAAAGCAAGAGTCAATAGGTAAGATGCAGAGCACACAAGGAAGGCACGCTGTCATCATGACTGGCAGCAGTCTCTGCATGCCACTTGCTTTTCTATAGGCTTTATAGCAAAGATGAATTTTTAAAAAGAGATTAAAAGGAAGACATGGAGGGAGCTTCCCAGGGAGCTCCCCACAAGAATGAAGGGTGATAAGGAGAAAAGCATGTGTTCATTCTAAAAGCAAAGATCACCATCCAGTCAGAAGCAGGAGTTGGGGCTGTGTATTACACAGCAGTTGAAACAAACTTTATCCACAACAAAAAGGTGACCACCACTGCATTCATCTGAAAGAAACACTCAGACTGCACAGTGCCATTTAATTTTGGTTGACTTCTCACCATAATTGGCTAAGCAAAATCTGTCCATAACACAAGGGCAGCTTCAACATGACGGCACACAACGCGTTTACTGAGAGGTTCACATACTGCTTTTGTCAGCACTTACCTTACGTAGCTGCTCTATTAGCTCCAGCTCCTCTTCACGCTGCTTGGAGTGCTGTCTAACTCTAGTGTCTGCAGTATCGTTAGCAGGGGACAAGGCACGGGTAGAGGATGAAGCAACCACTAGAAAAACAGCGTGAAGGAACAAGAAATCAGTAAGAATGGTTTGGCTGACTGCCCTTCACTGCTGCAGTACACATGTACAACTTTCCAGAACAGGTACAGGACATTCCTTTTAACAAAACTGCTTCTTTAATAAGCCTGTTAATCCATCAAGCTAATGTCCTGCTCATCTAAATGAGGTGTTTCCTAACACATCTCCTTTTCCATTTAGATTTTGTTGCTCCTGGTGGCTACTAATCATTCACAAAAACAGGACAAAGTTTTGACAGATAAAGCGTAAAGGGTTCAGCCTTTCTACATACTTTGCAATTTTGTCATATGCTGTTACATATAGCACAAAATCTATCAAGCTGCCTTTATAACTTGTCAAAGGCTTTCAAAGGCTTGCATGGCATTCCCTTGCTATCCTTCTAGGCATAAGGACAAGGACCAAGAACAGATTCCCACAAATACGATGGTCGTTCACAAAGTATTTATTTACGATGCCACATGTTTACAAATGGAACCCTAAAGCTCGTTTGATGATAATGACCTGAAGTAAGAGAACAGTGCAAAGCCTAGGAATGCAGGTGTTAATACAACGTAATGCAAAACAAGCTAATTTCTGAGTTATATAACCTACCTTTGTTTGCTTCATCCCTGACAGCTGCTCGGAAAAGGAAACTCTCGGGTCGCTGGGAAGGGTTTCTATAGGAAGGCAGGGCTGCATGACCAGGATGTGGAGGGGAAAGGTGGACTAAACAAACGTGGGAAGGCACAGGAAAGGAAATGAGGAAGAAGGAAACGGTTAGAGTTTAAATAGGAAATGGGTTCAGCAACGTGGTAATTAAAAAGAACAAAATAAATTTTAATATAATGACAAAATAAATTACATGCATGCATGATAAAAGCATAGAGCAGGAAAAGGCACTCTCAAGGACACTTGCCATGCAAAGCACATTCCACATACCACTTCCAACAACTGTTCTGACTGTTGCTGAATGAATCTGTGGGCCAAAGCCCACACTCTCCCTGAGGACACGCTGCACCCCTGCTGCCTCTCCCCTCGTGTGTTTTCAAGGAGACCCAAATAACTGGGTAAGCTCTCAAGCACAGCAGTGCCGCATACGGAGATGAAATGGGCGCTCCCTTCTCATACCACAAATGTGCAGGCAGATATTTTGATTTTATTTTTCAGAACCTTTGCTTCCTTTCCCTGTTACCTGTCTGAGCGGAAGGCGAGCCAGGAGAGATGGTGGATCTGTCATCGCTCTGTAAACAAAAAAGTAGAAGAGAATAAATGGTCCTAATCTGGAAAAAGCTGTGACTACATTTTTATTACGTGCTGTGTTTCATAAAAGGCACCATCCATCTAAATACACTTCAGAAGGAAAAGCCAGGTGTGAAAAACACAACGTGCTGCTCCCCAAGTCTCATGTCTACAGAAAGCAGCTGAACTTCTTTTTTTAATGCAGAAATGCCACAATTACTCTTTTATGAGGAAAAAGTGACGAAGCAGCACTGACAGTGCAATGCTGCCTTTGTTTACTCTTCCTTCTCACCAAGACGTTAAGTATTCTTTGCAGAAGGGACACAGCAAAAACAGCTAATGAAAAAACATGCAACACTTGCTTCGCAGCAGCACGGATAAGAATACACAGCCTCTCTGACACCCTGAGAATGAAAAAGCTATTCACTGAATATCACTTTCCCTAGTGAAATACACTGTAGTTTTGCTATAGTGCTTAACACAGAGCATTTCTCATGACGAATGCACTCAGAACAGCAGTTTCCACAAAAGTATAGGATACCTATACTCAATGGGAAAAGCAAGCCAGTAAAGAATACAACAGAAGTACTTTTGATAAACTCAATTTTGTTAAGAGAAAATCATCTTGTAAATAAAAAGCAACATCAAAGACAACGAGGAACCCCTTGGAGCGGATGGGTTACCATACTTTCTAGCTTAGACACAGCCTAAAGCTAAGATGAGGTAATATCTACTACAATTTAATCAGGTAAATCAGATTCATACCCTACCTGAACTTTTGACTAGAAGCTGACAGACCAACACCTGTTAAAACAGATGTGTGGATCCAAGTTTTTTGTTGGCTTTATTGGTGAATGATAATAGCAAGAGATACCTTGACAGCACTGAAAGCAGAGGCGTTAGGCAGGGCAGCAGCACAGCTTTCTTGATTCAACCCTGAGAGTGACTGAACACAGAAAGAAAGAAAGAAGGCAGCAGCAGTGTTAGCAAGCAGCTGATAGGGCACATGCACAGGTGGAAATGAGTAGCCAGGTTAGAAAGGAGGAGGTGATCATGGTTACATTTTCAGAAACACTGAAAAGGCAAAAGACAGACACAACAGATATTTACTTCTCAAACTGTGCTTAAAGCTTTCCTGCTCTCCTGAACTTTCTGGCTAATAAGGTTGGGAGGTGAAACTTTCCTGTTTACACTCAACAAAGTGAAATCAGAAGCAAACCTAAACAACAAACAGGTAAGAACTTCCTAAAGAAGCACCTCAAGTAACATCTGTGCCATCAGACTCTCATCCCAAAAGGAAAGTGTGCCCTGTAACAGTTCCTCCTGAGCCACTACTCTAAATAAATACTTTTCTTTTTAATGTCTCAGGTACGCTAAGCAATTGTAGTAAGTTAATTTATCAACTCAGTAAAATCAGAGATACTCACATTTAATGGGCTAAAGAACACACACTTGTTCTGCCACTAATACCTAATGCTGATCTTTGTGAATTACACCCAGAAGGAGATGCTACACACAGGGCAAGCCTTACACAAACACCTCCATGCCCCATGCAGACTCAGCAGCTGATCCTCAGAACGGCCTCTTCTTCGCAGCAGTGCAGAGCTAACTTTTTTGTTTCAAGTTTCAAGACGTTATCTCAGCAAATAGAACATCAGCTAATACAGCAAAAAGCAAAACAGAATGAATGGTGGTGGTCTGCAATATTAATGCAACTTTATTCCTGCACAAAAAGAGCAGGACAACCTTGACACAGAGTAACAAGCAGCAGTCACAATCCACAAACCCAGCAGTGGGCAAAGAGGGAAGAAACACCGCACACACAGGGTAAGAGAAGCACAACAGCAACACAGCACATGCTCTTCACCTGTTTGCGAGTCCCTGGCCTTCTCTTAATGGTATTGGTGTTACTGTCAATCTCAAACACAAAGAGAGGCTCAAAGCCATTCTGTCAGGGAGAGACAGCAAGGAAAGAAAGGGAGGGAAGAGAGAAAGAAGTGAGGCAAAGAACAACTGTAAGAGAAGGTAGCTGCGATACAAGAGGAGTCAGGGTGCTGCAATTCACACACACTACTGCACACACTGCTCTTCATTTCCAGGTCTAGCACTGAAGTTAGAGAAATCTCCCCAGTCAGAAACAACTTAGATACAGGGGATGCCAAAACAGAGCCCAACTATGACTCTGCACTAAGGAAAAATAAGGCTATTTTACATCAATTCGATTGTCAGTTGTCTGAGCATACAAAGGGACGCCAACTGTCTGAGAGAAACCTCCAGGGCACAAGTTAGCATCATTCAGGTCATGCTTACTTTACTCATGCTGTTATTACTTGCAGCGTACTGGTACCCAAAAGCCTCAACTTAAAATGTTTCACAGATCCCATGCGTCAACTGTGATGACAGTCCCAGGTCATGTTTGAGACCACAAAAAGGAAACACACCGAAGGCAGCCCACAGCAGCAGTGACATGAGTGTTATACAAAGATGTCACAGCAGCTGCTTGGTGCCCATCGGAAAGAAACTATCAGAGCAACCTGTGCAACATCAGTGCACTTCAATTTGTGATAAATGGCAACGTACTAGAGGACCAAAAGAAGCGTGATGAGATTTAAAAAGGAAAATCACAACTTAAATTTGGCTTTTAGGAACTTTTCTGTTCAAGAGGTAACAGCACCTGAAGAAGGAAGAAGCAAAATAAAGGAGAGCTCACTTGCATTCTAAGTAACAATTTTCCATGTTTTTTTTTAATGCTTTTCATTACTTTTGAGCTGAATACATAAAATAAAAGCAATTGGCTGCTCAGTTTATAGAGCTCTGCCATAAGGATGGAAATGCTGAACAAAAGATCTTTTATATCTCTGCGTAACATTCTCCTCTTTTGCCACTAAGTGTTACTCCCACACCTTGAAACTGGTACAATTAGTGGAAAATCCAATAGACAGTATACAGTTTTACTTGCATGCAGTGTTTATGCATAGAAAATGATAAAGAGGAAACTACGTAAATGGAAAATATGTACTGAACTGTCATCAGTAAATGGTGTTTTGATATGAATGCCCCTACGCTTCACTGAAGGAAAAGAACACCCTCAGAACTTACATCTAGCTCAATTTCAAACCCCTAAGAACAGAAGAAATGCCCAAGGAAATGCAACAGAACTAAAAAAGGTAAAAGTAATTTCAGCTCTTATGACAGACTTCTGTTTTTTAAGCAAACTGGTGATCGATTCTTTGTTGTTAAACAAGTTTTTGCCATACAAAATACATCAGTGGAAAAAAAGAACTGGTTCAGAGTCACGGGCGAGCCAGAGCTGCATGTTCCAGTTACAACAATCGCTACAAGCAGCTGTCCTGGCATCTGTCATCATTAGACACAGTATGCATTTCCACTGCAGCACAGATCTGCAGATCATACTTCAGTAGTTCAGAAAACCAATGTTTCATACACTGAAACCACATTGCACAGGATGCAGAGTTCAGTGCTGCTGAAAAAGAGCAAGAAATCAAAAGAAAATTTAATACAGAAATGACTGTTTTCAAATACAGTTCAAACTTCCCCTGGCAGCCCGGTCACTTCTTCCCCCAACCTCTTTTTAGTGCAAAGATTTAACCTGGGTAAAGAAACAAAAGAAACCACCGTGGATGGAAGTTCAGCAAACTGACTGCTAAAAATTCTGAGTACGCAACCTAAAATTCAGTATGTTCACTTACAATAAAAACCAAGGGATGACACTAACAAATAAAAAGGGTCCTTAAAATGGATCATCTTTGAAATACATACTAAAGATGAATTCACTGCCAACAGAATATCAACACTTCACAAAACCCACATCTGTTCTCCTGGTTCTTACAGCACATAGAATGTGCTTTTCTATCCAGGTTAGCTGCCTGTGATTTCTGTAAATAGGCGCACGCATGGTCACAACTATCGCAACACATTCCTTTCACAAGGAGCCTTCTTCTGCCCCCTCACAGTGCTAGGCATGTGACAGCACAACACCAACACGTTTGAATGAAGACACAGTAAACATTTTGACCAACACATTCCGAAGAGAGGTATTCTGAGAGCACTGCCCATAGAAAATTTAGGCAGGTAATGGGGATGCACATGAGTTGAGAACACAAATCCCAGGCATGCAGTCATGCAACGGCAGGCAAATCAAGTGTATCTTCCTTCTACAGACAAGGATTGTGGCATTAATTATATTCTTTAATGATGCTACATCACTAAGATGCCATAAAAGAAGAAATAGCATAAAACATGAAGTACATAAAAGTTTTTCACTTTTGCTAGTGTTCAAAATAGGTAATTAAGACATCTTCATCACTAAACAGCAGCAGAGTATGAGGAATATTTCAGATTTGAGCACTCAGTGTACAGCAGTATTTTCCCTTTGCTGCACTGTGGTTACCAGGACACCAAACCACGCCATGCACTCAGTGCAGGCTGCAAACAAAGCTCAAGCAGGAGGCAGTATTCTAAGCATTAAGTTGTTTATTTGACACTGAAGAGCTCATCGATTAGGAAGCAAACTAAACAGAGGAGGAATCAAACTAGAACTACCAGAGGTCAAATTTGAATTTTATAAGTTGTTCTTCATTAGCAGTAATTTCCTTCTGCTCTCAGCAAAAGCTGAGCTTTAATTATATTGCAGGAAAACATCGCTATATTATTAAGAAATGGCTGACAGTACAAATACCAACATATTCAAAGTAAGTCACTTCTCAAAGAAGAGGTCATGTTTTATGCTATTTAGATTAGATCAGAAAGAGTTGGTCTAATCTGAGACAACCGTAACACGCTGTTATTTTTATGCTCTAGAATCTGCCACAGAAAAAGGCTGTTGCGTGCAGGATCTTACCACTAACAAGGCACTATCATCAGTATGCTGAGACCTTCTGGATGGAAAGGGACACTGGGAGGTGGGAGAGATGGAGTAATGTCAGAAACAAACAGAACGACACAGCTGTGAACAGACAGACATTCTGGAACACGTGCTGCTTGTTTTAGCGTTGTGAGGCATTTTTTCTGTAGTTCCATACAGTACTCAAAACTACACAGGAATATACAGCCACATGACCCATGAATTACACGATATTCCTATCACTTAAGGAATCAATTATTCTGCTCTGTGTTGTCTCAAGCAACAGACAACCACGTATTCACAGTTTTTACTGTGGGAGAACAAAGGACCCTTTAAAAGAATAAATTCAGAACAAAAGAATATTGAGAAGGAAAAGGAGCAAAAACTATTTCAAATATCCCATGTTTTGGTAATTTTCAAAGAAAAAAATAAGGTGAAAAATGCTTCTAAAGAGATAATTACCTGCATTATGCTATTAAAGGTTTTGATCTAATTAACACTGTCACGTGAATTAACTTCCCCATGTAAGAGGGGATGGCAAGCAGTGGAAGAGCATTTATTACACTGAAACGTGATGCACACAGTGAGCAGATATCATTGGCTCGGGACTGTATATTTTAGAAGACTGAGCTCTGATTTTCTGTCCCCTTTTTACTGCCTTTGACTATAAATGATACTAAAAGAAAACTCTTTTGTTTTGTTTTGAATAATCAGACAGACCTCAATATAAAAATAGCTGATCTTTCTGGGTTAACTGGCAATATGACAGGCAAATGGGAGGAAACTGATCAATGAACGAGAAATGACTGCACCACAAAAACTTGCTTGAATACTCCCATTAGAAAGTGAACTATATTGCTTGCAAGCAGCATCTTGAAATGGAACGTGAAATCTATTTTCATACAGAACATAGAAAACATACAAGAAAACAAAACACTCAGACATGCAATCTACACGAACAGAAGGAAATATTAAACTGATCCATAAGGGGAGGTGTGTGCTTGGATTGTCAACCAAGGGCTTATTAAATGTGAGAATACTATGCTACAACCCAGTCCTGAAGAGTTCTCCACAATCAGGAAAACCTCTGATTTCTGAGATAGCTTTCTTTCCTGGAGAAAAGTAATGCTTTTATTGGAGTCTTACCTCACTATCCAGAGGACTTTGCTTCTGAGGACTTAAGGATGCTTTATGCTACAGAGAAAAAGAAAAAAGGAAAGATCAGTTTAAAAGAATGAGATAGAGAAACAAAAGCTCTGAATAATACAGTATAATTTAGAAGTGTTTTAAAACAACAGAAATAGCCCTAGTTTTTAAATAAAACACGCACCAGGCTGATTTCACGGAGCTGAAAATTCATTAATACTATTAGTCAAAAACCAGCCTTTATATTGTATGAAAACAAAAAGCTCAGATTGTTTTTGCATCTTAAAGAGGCGAAAGAGACCCAAAACATAACCCAAGGGAGGAATTCCATTGCTGAGAACAAAGTTCTCATGAATAACAAAAGCAACAGAAGAAAAAAAAGAAAAGAAGGCTTGTCAATGAAGATGCATTTTGTTAAGTTTTTAACTGAAAGACGGAGTTGATTTTCTTTCATAATTAAAAAAATGAAAAAATAACTGTTTTCTGCACAATATTACCGGGGGACTAAGATAGCTGTGTTAATGAAAAGCCTAGTTACACAGGCAGCTAAACCCTAGCTGTTTCTTCTGTTTCTTCGTTTGCTTTATAAAACACCACACATGCCCAAAAGTGCAGCACGCAAGTGTTAATGACCATGGCAATTCATTTTCATTCAGAGCATCAGAAAAGATACAGGTTTGGAATAAACCTGGGACTAAAGGAAGGTACCTTAACAAAGTCGAGAACAGCTTCTCTCTGGATCTGCTTTGTTCTCATCCTTTCCTCCTCGTACTGCAGCGCTGCCAGCTGCGCCTCCCGACGGGTACGCTCTATGTGCCTGCGGTGCACATCGGGATCTGTATTGGGCACCTGGAACAATACAGTGCACTGTGATGTAAAGATAGAGCTACAGTGATTAAGACAGAGGGGTTACAGACAAACAGTCCATGTCTTATGGCTAGTGTAAATTCAGTTCTGCATCAGACTTAGCCCAAAGAGTAAGACAGAATAGTTCAATGCATTACCTGACTCTGGTGACTTGACAGAGAGAGAAAGTAAGGTGAATCAGCTGGGGGTCTGCCAAATGGAAAAAGAGAAAGTATATTTTTAATCTTAAATTAAAAAATAAAATCATATCAGAGTTGTCAGTGATGCACCTGTACCTTACTAACTCTGTAAGGGTAACAATTTAATAAGATGTTAAACTGCAGCAACAACGATTTAACTTCATTACTTCATGTTTGACTCAGTGCAGTCATTTCTACCTCTTCACCTGAACTGTATTAAAATGCTTCCACAGCTCAAGATGTATCAATGGCTTTGTTCATTTGGCTTATTACACTGAAATATCCAGTACTTAATACTCATTCTCCAGGAGCTGATTAAGTAACCAGTCCAGGAACTCTCCAGATGATCCTCATATAGAGGAACAGCTGGCTACTATGGTTAGCAAAGAAAATAATTAAAAAAATATCTAGTAGGAACTATACATTTCTTCTCCCTACCTCTCTGTCCTGTCCACATAACTCCTTAGCACTTGGTGATGCTCTCTGTCCTGCATCAAATTTAGAGTTTCAGGTCTTCGTAATTCATCAGTGTCCCTGCAGGTAAACACCAGGTGGAAGGGGGATTGGCCACTGATGCATAAACACTACCATCAGACAAATCCTTCTCCAGATTACAGCTGTTCATAAAACTAAGTGCCTAGACAATTAGCTTCAGACAACCACACAGGCGGAATTTAAGACAACTAAAGAAATGTTGTGATACCAAGTTAGGTCACAACTACAGCATTTCAACATTTAATAGATGTGATTTCCTTAACTATCGGAATGATTTCAAAGCACAGGAACTTTGAACCTCTCTTAATATTACATTCTGGAGATTACAGGCCTTTTTGTTTCTGGAAAGAACTGTATTCAGGGTTCAACTAAGTGCCAGGAAGAGAACTCAGAGCAGAGTGCACTCTGCGTTGCTGTATCAGAAATGCACCACAGCCCATCCAGGGGCAACAACTGTATTTACTGAGCTGAATCAACGGATATAAGTACTCTTAAGATGAAGCCTGCATTACATCCAACTCTTCAAGAGTTTTAATGGCTCCAGCATGCTGGGAAAAAAAAAAAAAAGAAGCAAAAAGAAACAAAAAGAAATGAAAAGAAACAAAAAGAAATGAAAAGAAAGGAAGAAAAAAAAAAGGGCTGCATGCCAAGGCATTCGCAATGGATTATAGTGGAAGCAGTTTACAGTTTGTGGTTGGCACAAATGAAATATTGGTCTAATATATACTTAAAATTATATATATTAAAACCTGCCAATTGTCATATGGCTGTTTTTCCATGATCTTGAGGGCAATAATATTACTTGCTTCAGTGCCTCATTAAGAATTTTGCTCAGCTGCACCAGAATACGAATAAGCTACAATTCCCTTGGATCCTTCATTAATGGCTCGCACATAAAGATCCACTGCCATTCTCAAGTTAAATTTTGCTAACAGTGGATACCTAGTAATCTAAAGTGCCTTTATCATTAAATCTACACACGTAAAGAGCAGCTGACTCCTGGCTAACTTGCCTTCTTGCCTTGTTTTCTTCAGATGGAATTTCTAGTTTGTGTAATTATTGCTGCGTTGCCCACAAATATTCCAACAGGACAAAGTATCATAAAACCAAAGCCAAATCGGCTTCTCAAACCACAAGCATTTGCTTCATTTGGGAAGAACATGTTAGATTCTCCCCAAATTATTTTATGTTTTACTTATAAATTCTACAGGGTAAGGAATGCTGATATATGTTGCATAGGAAGGTCCGCACAAATGTGCATGGGAACTTCTTCACAGTGCAGGTGACGGAGCACTGGAACAGGCTGCCCAGAGAGGTGGTG
>JANHGO010007778.1:0-52195 GCA_024606505.1 Aquila spilogaster | reverse complement strand
AGAAACCTAATCCTGCCCTCTTGTCAACCAGCAGATAGCTAATAACGCTTTCTATCCTACATTTTTTGAACATCAATTGCATACCAGAAATTAAGATCTTATTTTAATCTCACAACAGATATTCAAAACAAAGGTATCCCATATGTACATGTATTTAAAAACAGTCAGGTGAAGAAATATGGAAGTTTCATATGAGATTAGCTTGTTTTTTTTCCCCAGAAAAAAATATAAAGTAGATTTTCCATCCTTTTGTACCCTGCAGAAGGTTATCTGGACCACAGCATAACTTCACTGACAAAAAAAACAGGGCATTTGGAGGCAACCTCCGGCCGGTACCCCAAGCACAACTCTTCGGGGGAGCTGCTCAAGTGGTGAAGATCTGTTCCACTGGGTTGCTCACAACTCCTGCGTTCAAGCTCACACACACTTCCCTTTTTCACATGCATTTCTATGACTTCTCTGCTCTGACCACAAACTAGATACCTCAGTGCTGTTTTCCTCTCCTTCTTCACATCAAAAAAAAAAAAAAAAAGCCGATAATTTTGTCCAAAGAAGAAAACTAACAAATCTACTTCAATGCAAGCAAAATTCAAGACTCTTACATAATTAACATGGTTTCCATTCTCAAAATCATTATTATTATTATTTTCAATGAACCCCCCCCAGCAAAACAGTGAAGACAAGGTTCAAGTTTTCTAACAGAATGAATTAGAATATTTACTATAGAAATATCACTTCCATGACGATTCTTTTTGAGGTCTGAGCGCACGCGCGCGTATGTGTGTGTGTGTGCTGGATTTTTTTTTTCTTTTCTTTTTTTTTTTTTTTTCCTGAGCAATGGTCACAATCAGAGTAGCAGAAGTGGGTCAGGAAATTTAACCTGACTGGTCGAACCCTGGGCTGAATCTGTAAGGTCTACAAGGCCCACATTTGTCAGAACTCAGTGGATTATATGCATCTGAATGGCAAAACAGATTTAAAATACTGTCTATTTCAACTTAACATTTGCCCTATATACTGCCAAATTTCAATTAATATGAACTCTATCGACTCAGTTTCAGCAGTCAGCAACTTTGGTATCTAAAAGAAATTCTTAATTGCATACGCTGTAGTTCAATTTTTTTTTCCCCTTGGACACATGGTCACTTAATTTTTCAGTACATAAAGAGAACAAGTGCAATGTAATCCCCATGTTTTCAGTTTTGGTTAGTGGCACTTTATGAAGTCAACATATAACACTGACAGATCAAAATAACGCTTCATGTGGAATTCTGTGGGACCTCTTAAAGATATTTTAAGTGTAACTGAGTCATTTTAACTACTGTAGATGGTAATAAAATGTATTTTAAGAATATAAAAAGTGTTTTGAAAAATGTTCATTAAGTTTCAGATTTTTATTGATTTTAAAAAGACTGATTGAATAGAGTTAAGGAGAAAAAACACAAAAGGATGATTTAATTTACTTCACATTTCTTCTGTACAATAGCTTTAATGGGAAACAAGTGGATGGATGGTTTATGCTTTAACTAGAATAAAATGTAATGTAATAATGGAAGAAAAATCAACTACAAAACTAGTTGCAGACAATCTGGGAATGTGGGATATATGGCTTCATAAAATAAAGAACTCCTCGCTAAAAATTAATTTGCTTTTTGCAAGTGTTTTTTTTCAGGCTTTTCTTGGATGTTATAAAACATACACATCTTAAAACACAAAAATGTTAATAAGCAAACATGTTCTGGGTGGTATTTAAAGACATTTAAATGCATTTCTCATATGTTCCTTCCAAAATAATTAAGAAGGGATTCAGTCTTTCTGGAAAAAATTGCATTAGAAGAAAATAACGTAGATACTATAACTTTTCATTTCTTTGTGTACAAAAATCTATTTGTTTTGTAAACCTGGAATTTTCAATTAGTATCTTAGCTCAAAGTGTTAATTTTAATATAACTTTATCATTTTATATCCAGTATGATCTTCAGCATCTCTTTTTACAGCCAGCAAATTGAATATAATTAGAAGTTTACCAAATCAGCCCATACATTGAAAAGAAGAGAACAGAGTAAGTTTCCAAACAGTAATATGAGTCCTAACGAGAGATTTCAAATGAAAACAGTGATGAGTTATGCAAACGCAGCTGATATTGCATCATACTCTCAAAGCTCTAAATTAACTCTATGTCAGGGGAGTATACTGGTAGAATAGGTTTCTGTGAAAGCGTGTCAAATTGGAAGAAGTGGAGTAATATCAGTTTATTGCAAAAATCTAAGAGATCACTATATTTTATACCAACAAACAAAATTTTTAAGTTCTATTTTGTGTTGTTTGATGGGAGGCTCTTTTATTTTAAAGCTATAGCTCCACTAAATATATTAGTTTGAGTAATTTCCTATTTTTTTTTGCAAGAGAACATTTTCTGGTTTTAGTGCCATCAAGCACTAAATTAGTAAATACTGCCCAAGTAATTGGTAATTTCAGTTCTCACTGAATGAGGAGTCCTTGAATACGAACTGTGATAGAAGGAAGTCTGAACTGATTCAGCTTTGTGCATAGGATGGCAGATGGGTCCCAAGTAAACACAGTAAGTTACAAGTAAGTCTGCAGCAGAAAAAGAATACATCAGAGAACAGCATCACAGACTTCTGTTATATTTTTTCAGAACTAACTGCCACTGTTATAGGTGCTCACTGTTGTAAAACATGCAAAAGATAAGTCCTCAGCCTTAGCAGAAATTTTGGAATAAGAATAAACAGTAGAAAGCACAACTGGCCTGAAGAAGCTCTACAACACTTCAGTTATCAACACAACAGACTATAAAAATCAGCTAAAATCAAGAACTTCAGCAAAAATTCAATTATAACTCAGTTACAGAACTTAGCCCAAAATGATGGGGAACAACTGTTCCTCCCAGAGAATTAAAGTTGTCAGTTGTCACAAGATATACATGGCTATGGTACTGTGGTGGCTGAATTAAGTACTGGGAACATGGATAGGATGCATCTGATATAAAAAGAGTATCAAATCAATATTAGAAATATATATGTATCTTTGGCTTTCACTTATATGTTTAGATAGATGAGTTTCATAAGAGAATAATTAGTTTTAGTTTATACATACAGCCATTTTCAGTTATTGTATAATAGCGAAGACTTATTGATGCAATTTATAATAGATATGTGAATAATAACTCTTCTAAATGATTTTCATGATAGCTAGAGATGTGGTTATGCCCTACTAAGCTGATACAACCAATGGCAGAAAATGCAAGATTCAGATGTCTATCTAAACTTCACAACCATCTATCTTATCAGAGCTACTTATCTCTCTTAGTTTTGATGTAAGTATCACTTCTACACGAACAGGTTCCTCATCAACACTTCTGTGTGTCAGCTTCACTTTGGTGCAACTGAGCTACACATATTAAGCGACCGCTGAAAGTGAAGAAGTTAGTGACAGAAAGTGAAAGGTAGAAACTGCAGCTCAGCCTTCCCACCCCTCCTCATATCAGAGATCAGCCTTCCTGTTCTCTGTTCATCTGCCTGTTCAGTGCAGAAGGCCTCTTGCCTTGAGCGGGACTCATACTGACTGCCCCTGGGAACAACAGTGCATTCCCTCTTGGTGGTGTTAACCCTGAGGAGATGGCTAGTGCTCTGGCAGCAGACCTTTAGATAGGAGGGCAGGCAGGAACATCAATCACCACCAATCAGTTGTGGAAGGATTTCTATGAGAGGCATACCATTTTCCAAGGCTCTTCTCAGCTGTCCACATTGAGATCTTGTAGAAAATAAATTCTATGAAATCCTGAATATTTAATGTAAATCCTACTAATAGGATATACTAATCCTTTCAAAGACAGAGGAACAAACATTTATTTAGAAGAGCAGTCTGATAAAATGAAACTCAATCCAACCGTTAGGCTGCCTGAAAAATTCATTCTGAATCTTCTACTACAGCCTGACTCTTGCAGCCTCTGCCTTTGCCTGTGGCATTGCTGTGTATTCATTCCTTATTGGAGCTTTCCACATCCATACACGCATGCCCGTATCAGTAAAAAAAAAAATGTCTACTGGCAGAGAATGTAGCACAGAAAGGCCACGAACCATGGAACCTTTTACCAGTTATCTTTTAACCAGAAGACTGTGACTACAAAAGAAAGGCAGGCACTTGACTAGCGTGTGTGTCTTTCAGAATTACTTTCTCTCCCCCCTCATAGACCTAACACACACACTGCATTTCAAAGTTTTGTCTGCGATTAGTTCAATTTTAGTTGTCGGTAACATGTCTGTGCCCTGTGGTTGTTAGAGAGACACTGAAATTGTACATATTCAGGCCCTTCACGTGGGTATTTTGGTTTGTTTAATCCAGAGAGGGAATGCACGGACAACGGGGCAAGGGGGAATAAAAAAATAACTTCCAGAATACTCTCAAAGGATAATGTGTACCTTAGTACAGAGCTGAAGAACTATCTTCCAGACTAAGGATCAATGAAAACATGATTTTCTTCAGCAGAGTGACTAGCCATAATAACTTTTCTTTAAACTCACACGGTTAGGAGTCAGCTTTCATTTTTTGAATGATGTGATTAACCTGCACAGCGGCAAAGAAAAGCTTAAAATATGACCACTGAAAAGTAAGGGGAAAACTATTAAGATTTTTTAGGAAAGCTTTGAAGAGCTCCATGGTACAGTTCTGTATCTCTTAGTCCAGCCCCAAAGGTAAATATTTTTGTTTGTTGGTTATCTTTTAAAAACTGAAGGCTTCATGCCAAATATTCATACACGTTTGGTTTCAACAGGATTATTTTGATTTGAAGAGGGAAGCTTTGGTACTCTATGTTAATTTTTTTAAAAACAGATACAATAGATATGCCATAGAATAGAGGATAGAAAGTACAGATTATCTAAAGAAAACTTCATTTCTTTTCTAGTCATTCTGTCCATTGAAAAGGATGTGAATTTTCTCATTTGCTTTTCTTGCTTGGCTTTATCTTAAGTAGAAATAGCTGCATGAATAATATGTTTTGCATAAAATTTACAAGAAAAAAAAAGCCCTACAAACTTGAAGAGGTATCCTATTTTATTTCTAGTGAAAAACAATTTCTGCTTGTATTTGAATATATTCCTAGAGACATTTTCCTCAAAATTTATGAGGAGAAAAAGTTACCAAGAAACAAATACAGGAGAATAAAAAGAGAAACCTAATCCTAGAAACTCTAATCAAAGAATAACCTCATTTTTACATAGAGACACTTTGGCTTTAGGGAAATAATCATTTATGTTTTGTCAATTACTGCATATTACTGCATTATCCTCACTTTTTTTTTTTTTTTTAAAGCTTGGAATTAAATTAGTCAAATTAAACTTCATGTTACTCTATAAGCAACAAGGTAGAAATAGGTCTAGCTTTAGTTACAAAATACACAACCAAATCCACTTGTTCTGCTTCATGTCATAAATATGGCCGCAGGGTACTTCTAATGGGTCATGTGTTAAAAAGAAATACAATAGCAGAAATACTGCAAAACATTAGTCTGAAAAAAAAAATCATAATGCTCCCTCTGAATAGGTATTTTGTCAATGCAGTTTTGGTCCCTTGGTGCTGTCCTGCATCATGTGAAAATCCTGAGGAAACTGCAAAAACTCTGATCCAAAGTATTAATTTGACAAAAACTAAACTTGCAATTAAAGGGAAAAAATTGTAGACAGGCACAGATATAGGACCTTCGGTTTGTTTGTTTTTGTAAAGGCATATTCACAGTTCACTGCAGTGTTGATGTCTAGGTTACAACAAGGACAAGACTTCTCCACTCCTTTCCAGAACTTGAACAGAAGCTCAGTTCTTTCTGATGGAGGACCCTGATGAACACTTCAGGCAAATGTTTCACACCTCAAATTTCACTAATAGCAGGTATGCCAAAATGGCAGTGAGCAACATGAGTAGGACCACAGGTATGGTTAATGTCACTTCAGGCAATACCTGGAAAACATTGACATTACAGCGCAAATCATTCAGTCTAGTACTAGATGATGAAGTGTGGACTTCTCATTAAATCTTTAAATAGTATTTTCCCCCTTGCAGTATAATAGACAAAGCAGACAAACACCATTGTCTTCCTGGCCTCCTCAGTGCCATATTTTGGCACAGACAATGAAGCAGATGAATCTGGAGAGCCAGGTGCAGTAGGACCTGAAAGCTGACCCCAGCTCTGCTACTGGTAAGAGGTGCAGCCTTAGGCAACTCACCCTGCTTCCCCCTCCTCCTCACTGAGTGCTCCTCCTGACTTGGAGTGGCCAGAAAAGGGAAAAAAAATCCAGAATAAATGACAAAAAAAAATCATCATGAAGCATGAGAAATACTACTATGCACAACTTTCTGAAAATGGACATCAGAGATTATGAGTAGTCAGCCTTCCTTTTAAGAAAAAAAGCAACACAATAGTAGCATAACAAAAAAAGCCATAAAAAGAACCATTTCCATTGAAAAAAATCATGAAGCAAGAAGCACACAACACTTCAGCACTTAAGAAAATTAACAGCATTTTTCAGCAACAAGTAGGAGTCTCCTCTTTTGGAGAAAGACAGGAAACAACTAGAGATACGCCTCTGGAAAATACACTTTGATTTGCAGAAGCTCATTGCCTAAAGTTGCGAGCTCAGCTCTGACATGCACCAAATAAGGGCTAAGATTCACATGTAGGCTGGGCATACATTTCACTGGGAACTGCTGAATGATGAACTCTCTTGAAAAATTTAACTCACTGTATTGTTTTTTATTACCTGAAGCACTAAAATCACATCTGATTGATATGAATGATAGCTGAAGTTCAGCTCTGTATTTAAAAATAATTTCATTTTTTAACTTAACTAACAGAATCCTTCCTCTGAGAGAATTGCTGGCTTTGAGTCATGGCCACAGCAATTTCTTTTAGAAGGTATAATCATAGTCTCCCATAGACATGCGACAGAATTCTTTCAAAGATAATACATCACTGCACATATATAAAATTCACAATTGTTGGCATAAAGTTTTCTACAACTTACAAGCAAGAAGCACTGCAAGGGACACAACAGGGGAATCTCTGCTAC
The DNA here is from genome assembly GCA_024606505.1 of Aquila spilogaster. Classification (NCBI taxonomy): domain Eukaryota; kingdom Metazoa; phylum Chordata; class Aves; order Accipitriformes; family Accipitridae; genus Aquila; species Aquila spilogaster. The sequence continues at coordinate 45,110 of JANHGO010007778.1, read as the reverse complement.
TAAGTTACCATGACCAGGGGTACTAGAACAGTTGAGTAAATACAAATTGTTCCAGAAAGCCAATGCACAACAAACAGTAATCACATCATACATGGCTAGTGATAGCCCACATTCACAGTCAAATTTGTATTGCAGTGATTCCATCCATGCCAATGCTGAGCTCAAGAGTTTAGTCATAATTTCAGCACTGTAAGTTCCCAGTATTTCATTTTGAGTTGAACAGTATTTGATATTTTCAGCTTGTGAAATCATGCAATTTGACAAATCCTGTACTCTTTTGGTTAAAAAATAGGTAAATAATAATACTGCTTACACTCTCAACTGTGGGGAAAAAACTTAATAGCATGACTCCTAAGCACCAAACAATTCAAACCCAGAAGTCAAATAAATACAAAATACTACTATTGAAACCTCCCTAATCATCAAGCCTCTTCTGAGCTTTGAGGACCTAACTCAAGACTTCTAAACACTGGGGCTTTGCAACACTTTTAACAAGGCCTTCTTCACTGGTTTAAGTTAAAGCAATTGTCTGTCTCAGAGGTTCTCTCACCAATTTTGATTTTCCAAATCATATGTACACCACTGGATAAAGTAATAGATCTCTAAAGATGAAACAAAAGACTGTAAAGGCACAAAGAAATTAGCTTTATCGGTACTGGAGAAGTATGCACTGCCTTGACCAAAGGAAGTAACACGGAGTCAAAACTTGACCAGACTGATAACAGAGTTTAAGTCTCTTAATCACCTGCTGTTTTTAAATAAATTTTGTTCCCGTCATAAAATCAGGTTAATAAGAGGGAATTGCATTTTGAGACCTGCCCTTCACAAGTCAACCATTATGCAGCACTGTCATTCTTCTTCAATGTGACAACATTTTACAGGTAGTTCTGTTAAAAAAGCAAAATAGTTGTTCCATGGAGGAGGGCAGTCTCAGTGTAAGGTTTTGCATCTTACCAGGCAAAAGAAAAAGGAGCAACCTCCTTGCTAAAGTAGCAGGTATGGTTCAATAAGTGTACATAGTATCAAATACTTCAGCTATAAAAGGCTCTTAGGCTGCATGAGTGTTCCCAGTGGTCCAAGCTAGGGGAATAGCTGAGACGCTGTGAAATGAAGGGCGCTGCACACTTATCCTGAAGTGCACATAGCCTAAGAGAATTTTCTGTATTTCTGCAGTAGTTTCTGCTAATAACGCATTCAAAAGAGAGAACAGTGTTACAGCCCCTGCAGCACAACAACCGGACAAGCTAAGAAAACCAGTCCTTGCTCCACACATCACCCAGCCCCTGAGAATCAGTATTTTTTTTTTTCCTTAAAATCAGACTACAGTCAAAATCTTACATAATGAAGTCCAGGGGTCTCTCTACTGTCCCCCGTTTTTCAGTATGTGAAGTCTTTTCAATCCTCTCTGTGAGCTGAGTGCCAAGGAAGGGGTGAGCCAGTTGCTAAAATGTTTAGCTCAATCATTACCCACTGCTTTTTGTTTGCTGGAAAGAAATGAGAAGTAAGGAGGGCAGGGAAATATGAACAGATCACAAAAGTCAGCAACACGAGAACAAAAGGAAGATGGTCACCAAGCAGTTTTAGGAGGAAAATATTTCCAGGGAGTGAACACCTGATGAACATGACCCAGAGAAACAAGTCATGCATTTTTATTTATTTTTTTTAAACTTTACTTATGGTTAACGACAGTAAAGAAGATCACCAAAAGCTGGCTGTTAACAGACTCCTGTTGCTTCCCAAAGCACAGACTACATACACATGAGGCTGGACACAGACATTTTGCCATCAACAAATGATTGTAACTTAAGATACATCCCTGATTAATTCCTTAACAGGAACTTTTTTTGTGTGAAATACCTGAACTTTTTCTGATGACCACACCATGCTACACCACCTGCTTGCAGGATTTTCAAACATTTTGCTAAGCAAATTGTACACAATACTGACCCACAATGTTTCACTCATGTTCTCAGACATCTTTAACCATTCCATTTCTTTTACACTTTAACCGAAAGCTCCTTGGGATCAGGAACATCTTTTGCTCTAGTCACACACTGCTTTACACACAATGGTCCTGATCAATGGACCATGAATGCTGTGGTAATAAAATTGCATAATTAGTATTAATTTGGGTTTTCTACTGAGATCAGCAAAACCTCTCTCCATCTCTTTAGTCTCTCTCCATGCTTCTCTCTGACCACCCCACTGATGAACTCTCCACACACCCCTCCCAACTGGTATTTTATATTAACAGAGAAATGCAGATTTTCAGAATAAGAATATACTAGTGAGAAAAGCTTTGCCTCAGCCTTCTCAGATTTCTTGGGCCTCCCTTATTGTGGCAGCCTGCATTTATATATAAATATATTTTCCTGGAGAGTGTAAAATTCTAAAACCTTATTGCAAAACTATGGTAATAAAAACAAATAATGTGGCAACTGAGATAGCAACTTTGGCAACAATTTCCCCTGCCCTGTTAAGTGCAAAATTAATCCTTTTGTGCTGCAAGTGGGACAAGATTTCAAACAGGAAGATGGCACAGAACCAAAATTCTTCTTTCCTGCTTGACAAATTGTTTGCTTATGTAGGCACAAGTTGTTATGCTAGAAGCTCTTTAACAGTGGTGTTGAACAACCTTCTGCTGTTCATCAAAGGCTAGGCTATAACCCACACTGGTAAGAAAGCATTTTAATGTATTATTTAGTGGAATGAATATGAACATTTCAAGTTATTTAAGCTTTGATCCTGAGAAAGGATTTACCTACAAAGAAGCCCATTGTATTTGGGAAGACCTCCGGGTAATAAACAGGTGTATTTAAACATACTGAAGTGCATTTACACTTCCAGCTTGCAAAGTTTTCTACTCATTGTGATTCAATGTATACAGACTCTCGGATTCTTTGATAATTTCTTTCTACACTATTTTCATCCTAGCTTCGTATATAAGCTAACAACATCTTAGCAAAGACCAAGATAAGAAATGAATCTACAGATCTGTTCTCCATCCAGGAGATGCTTAAACTCATTATAGCTCTCACAGATCTGATGAAAGTCATAGTTATTCACTACATTTACCATATACACTTTTTTTTTTTTAGCAAGGCAGTCAATATTCATAACATTGTTAAATTAGTATTCAGAGCAGTCGTACGTAGGAACAGGAGAATGTTTCCACAAACCAATGTATTGAATGACCTAACACACTTTCAGTGACATAAGACTCACAGTATTTAATTTAGAAAATCTAATAAACATAAAACACTATTTTGGTCTCATTTAGGTACATAAGCCTAAATTCAGTCTTCTGCAGAATTGCTCCTGTGATTAAAATTAAGTACATATACCATAATAGACTGTTTAGATGTTTAGTAAATTGCTGATGTATTTTGTGAGGGAATTCTAGACCGCACAGTTACAAGGCAGAGAAGATTACAACGAGAATTACATTAATGTCCCTTGCTCAGTGCAATTAATAAACAAGAAGTTTAGCTATACAGAATTCAGCTTCTGACAGATGTGCTTAAAATCTTTGTAATTACAAAAATATCTGATACAAAAAACTTAGATATGTATTAATATTGGAAGTAATCTAAATTATACAAAGCTACCGTTTTAACAGTCACTTGAATAAACAGTGAAAGATGGAGCAAGAAAGCTCTCATTCTGGTTAGCATATGTCAAACTTACGAAGCTACTCTAAGTCTTTGAACCACTTGTGGCTGTCCCTGTGGATGGAAAGAGACTTCAATTACTGTCTCCCAGTAGCACTGGGAAACACAGTTCAGTATGAATTAATGGATGATGAGCACTTAATTGTACCTGGCTGAACCAAAGTTTATGAAGTAGTTTATTTTAAAACAACCTTTATAAAAGGCAAACTTTTAAGAGGGCTTGATAAAAAGTAATACGTACTTTAACGTACTTTATCTGATTAGAGATATCCACAGGCCAGAGAATTTAAAATTTTGTTGGTTTGTGATATAGAAGACATGGGACACCTACGGAGACAAAAACAGCTTAAACCTCTCTCTGGAAACCCTACATTAACATCATACCCTGAGCATGAGAGAAGATGACTCCTAACCTTCACTAAACCCCATGAAGGCAGGGGAGCTGATATACCTCAGGTATACATCGACTTCATTAAGTTAATAAGAAAGGACTGATTACCAAAGGACTTTTTTTTAATACTTAAGAACATTAGAAATCTCACACCAAAGTGGGAAGGCAGGAAAAAGCAGAACCAGAAACGTACATCTTTTTCTTTTCAAACCAAGATGTAACAGCATATTTCCTGATACTGTCCCCACTCAGCACAAGTGTTAATATGGAATCCTTTTCAAAATAGCTGTTTCTGAGTCCAGCAAACATGAAAGTGACAATTTACTTCATGCCAGCAGAACAGTGCATTATACATTCCCTTCAGTATAGGGATTGTATAAATTCTGGAGAAGATCATAATTGAATTCTCTGTGCAGTGTTATGAAATGTGAGAACAGCAATAGTGAAGTGCAACATTTTTGTTGTGCAATGTTTAAGTGAATGCTTATAAAATAAAACCCTACAGTTACTAGCATTACATGTGTGTATAGGAGCTTGTAGATTTCATAAGGTTTCTTGCCTGAAGTTTGTGATGAACTATACTCCTCATGCCATGTTAGGAACAACTATGAACGATATTATTAAACTGTCTTCATTGTTCCCTCCTAAATCAGCGTAAATACTGTTATGGACTCACAGCCACATAGTAGCGGAAGGTCATAAAGTTCTATTATACAATGTTTTTAATAATTCTGTCATGAACGTAACTTTATTATCACACTTCCATACCTGTGTGGTTTACATTGCTGGATTAGGTAGCGCTCTATATCTATACAACATGATATGCTTCTTGATCAGAAATTCAGGTTTTTTTTGTTGCACCTTCCTCCTCTTCATTTTCAAATTTATTTAAAACAAAGAAAAACAAAACCCCTTCCTCCACAAATATCCTAATCCTCCTCCTCAGAAGGAGAAATCTTGGAAACAAAACAAGTATAATCAGGTATTTTAAGGGCATAATTCCTCTCTTACTGAGGTAGACATCTGAAAGAGATGAACAGCTCCTCTTATTTATTGACTGTAACAGAAACACAGCGGAATGGCTCAGACATCCACACTCCTACATCCAAACACAAATCAGATGATTCCCACCTTGCACAGGCACTAACTTTACCTACCCTCGGGATGTCTAATTTTGCAGCAAGATGTATCTGGAGCTCAACAAGTACTTAAAGGAAATGGAAAGGTTGAGGGGAAAGCAACCTGCTGTGTACATATACACTGCAATAAAACATGCCCTTCAGGATTCTGAAGGTCTTATGCTACATATAGAACACCTGTCCTGGCTTAGGCAGAAGATATGGGACACCTAAATAGTGGTGAAGCCTGAGATTACTTAGAATATCAATCATTTGCTAAATATCATGGGTATATACAACTGCTCCTTGTATCTGAAGGGCTTGCAATCAGACTCAGTTCTAATAAATTTTAGTGAGACCTTGCATTAATTGCCAGAGTATTTTATGGCAACCACCAGCAAAAACATCCGAGACGTGTTTCAAAACTGGTTTAGTAATTCATATACTAACATGTAGAAACAAACAAAAAAAATCCATGACCATGAGAGCTTTAAGTAATTAAAAAATCCATGCCCTCTGCTATCCTTCCAATCTTATGCTTGGTTACATGAGATACAGCACAGGTTTAGAAATAAGACCTCTTATAAAATTTCAAAGAAAATAACCTAGAAAGGAAAGCTGCAATGCAGTCTATGTGACCTTTTTAATAGGCAGATGTGCCTAAAAGATCTGCCTGTATGGCAGATGTGAAGACACAGCCTAAAGCACATTGAATAACATGTTCCTGGGAATGCATAAAATATACATAAAAAGGTATGAAAAATCAATTTTATTGTGTACAAGGGTAAAAAAAGTGGTTATGACCAATTTTATTGCTAATTGTTAAGTGTCCAACTGTTTATCTTTATTGCCTTTTGTCTAAGATCTAGTTAACTGCATATTTTACAAATGAGCATGTGGATTGGATTCAAACAGATTTTTAACGTCTTGTCAAAGGGCACTGGTGATCTCTCTCTCCTTTTAAAATGTATCTGTTCTTTTCCACTAGAAGATCTTCACAGAAAGAGAAGCTTCTTTATAATTAAAAATATTTCTGTTATTTACTCATTATTTTATTACACACTGTAAGAACAGAAGATTTTTGTTTCAGTAAAGCCAGACTGAGTTGTACATTCCAGATCATGAAGCAATTATGGCTAAGCTAAGAGGAAGTTAATAGAATTGTTATATTTGGTGAGTCTCCAAGCATGCTTTCACAGTTTTGTTAGCTTACAGAGAGATGGTCATTTTATGAAAGAGAAAATCCACTTACCACTTAAGTTACTGTGCCAGATTCTTCACACTGTCTCCAGTAATAACCAAACATACAAACCAATCTCACTACTAAACAATAAGCCTTGATTAAATACAGGTATTTAGCATCTTCAGTCTCCAAAAGAAAGAACATTATTATTGTAGTGATCTGGGGCATATTAGACAGTAAGTTTCACAGAAACTCCCTCCAGTGAAGCAGCAGGGAGGATCATTAGCTTTTGCCTACTCTTCTGTAGCCCTGCAGTCCATGTGCTACCCAACCAAACACTGGAACAGTTCAGGAACTGACGCTTCCAGAAAAGTCTTTCTCCTAAGCCACTTTATCAAATTTATCTATTTCAGTAAAACAGGGTGGATAGTGAATTAGATATATAGTGAGAACAAAAAGCTTTGTTAGTTACGTAGTTTTAATACCTGGAAAAGTTGTATGGCAATGGTCCAAGCACTGGTTCCAGAGTAATTTTTATTAGGTCGAAATCTTTTGCTGGAATGAGTCATTACAGATGGTTGCCTTTGCTGTTCCGACAGATCCTCTTTCCCATGCACTCACTGACCTCTCTGACTTTCTGAATAAATCTAATAGTGGAGCTATCCAAAGATATCCTTGGAAACTTGCAATCTAGCGACACAAGAGGGATATATTTCCAAATATTGCAAGACAGTTATCCCCAAGGATCTTTCCTATGGTAGGCCTGGCAAGTAGGGAAGCTGCTACAGTCTTATTTTATGCTCAAAAAATGTCCAAGAAGTGAAGGAAGTGGTGCCAGAAAATATGGCCTAAAATATTAGAGGATGACAGAACTAATCAGAAGTTTTTAATCTGGTAAAAAAAGAAACAAATCAGTTTGAGAGCCTGTTCATCAAAGCATCAAAGTAGCTTGTATGCTCTCTCTTATTTCCTCCATAACTAACTGTAGAAGCAGTTAATTTTAACAGCTGATATGTATGTACACAATACAAATCTACTTCGCTCTTCTAACTTTATGAACTTGCTTTAAACACAAGATTTGCATGATCAGTTAAAGGAGAGGTGAATGGAAACTGAGGCTTATGGCTATGCCACTTCTCATGATGTCAGAGGGAACCAATGGCCAACTATTCAAACCCACCAGTTACCAAAGTTAACACTTAAAAAAAAATAACAAGGATCATAATTTAAACTGATCTATTATGGAAAGCTTTTTTTCAAAGTTAACATCAGAGAACTATATGATTTCTAACACCAATAGAAGATGTCAAATAAGCTTGCAGCAAAATGTTGCGAGTCTAATAATTTGCACTGAAAAGTGACAGTTTGTGATATCTAATCTCTTCTTTTTTTTTTCAGTTAACTTTACAAACCAACCTTGCAATGACACACAGCTTTTGTCTCTGAGTTTCTATCCCATAGAATAGCACACTGGAGCCAAGAATATTAAATAATTCCTAAAAACATGTCAGAAAGGCTTGAGTTTTTGAGTAAGCATCTTTCTGTAACTTGCAAGAACAGGAAGAGGATGAATAAACTTTTTAAAATAAAAATAAAGCTTAAGTCTTCCTAAATTTCTTTTTCAAAGAAAACAGACTTGTGTTGGGTACAGTCTAGAATGTGTTAGACTGCCCCCACTGGCATTTATTATTCATAGGTACACAGTTAACAAATATATTCCATTTTCTGCCCCCAAATTCTGATCAATGCTGGTGCCCTCCCACTGTGATGGGGAAATTATGAACAATTAGAAAATACTGTACAACTATGAAAACAGAAAGTAGTATTTTCATTCAGTAACTGAAGGCAATAACATTAAAAATGCATTTATCATGAGCGTCCCAAATGTCCACTCCAGTGACAAGCTGACAAAAATATCTGCATTTGGATACAGTACTCCCCCAACTATAGTTTAAATTGCTTTGTGGCAAACAAGGATCTAAAAGATTATCTGATGCTGAAGACACTCAAGACCCTTAACTTTAGCTATATTGTCTAATACTTTAAAATGATTATTGCTTCCAGTTTACTGGTATTGACAACATCAGCAATATTATAAATCTGTTCTAATCTTGGGTGCTCAAACTTGAGGGTTCCTAGATCCATTCATAAACCGCAGTCAAGTGAAACATTGTGAAATAGGGACATTCTACTGGAGGATGTTTACACTCAAACGCTATCAGCTAAACTACTTCTGGGCAAAAGCTTTTCTTTGACTTTAGTCATTGCCAGATTGAACAATTTCTTATTTCAGTATCAGAACAGATTCCTAAGTTCCCTTTAAGCAAATCTATGCAGAAGTTCAGGTTTGGTTTTCAACAAGATATATGCCCCAAATACGTAGTACTAATTTCCAAATTAAAATTGGTAGGAGCAATACTCTATCTCCCAAATTTCACTTCCTTGTGATGTCTGTGGTATAGATTATCAGCTGCACGTTGCTCATCAGAAAGCTTCAGTATTAGCCAGCCATATTCCCTTGTAAAAATTTATGCAAGCCTTGATTAAATCAATAAAATCAAAATATTAACTTTTTTTTTTTTTTGCTATTGATCACATAGTAATGTATCCATGGGATAGATCAAATCCCTGGAGAAACTTCCCTAGAATCCCATAGTCAAATTTCACTTTACTCTAAAAACAGAAAAGGGTTAAATAACCACTTGAAATATGGTCATTAAAAGCAAGTGATTGAGAAATGGTGGCAGATGACCTCGTGGTTTTGAAGATAAACCTCAGTACATTACCAGAGAATGAAACTGCCTATTTATATGAACAAAAAACTTCATACTAATGTCATTGAAGGAAGGGAATAACAGGACACAGCCTGGAGAAGCCGCTGTCTGTAGAATAGAATCAGATCATGGTCTGGGTTGAAAGTGACTTTTAAGATCATCTAGTTCCAACAACTCTCTGCTATAGGCAGGTACACCTCCCATTAGAACACGTTGCTCAAAGCCCTATCCAGCCTGGCCTTGAATGCCTTCAGGGAGGGGGCATTCACAACAGCTCCAGGCAACCTGTTCCCCCGTCTCACCATCCTCACAGTAAAGAGTATATTCCTAATATCTAGTTTAAATTTACCCCTTCCCAGTTTAAAGCCGTTTCCCCTCATCTAGCCTCATAAAAAAGACTTTTCTGTCAGTCCCATTCAGGTGCTGGAAGGTCTAAGGTCCTCCTGGAGCCTTTTCTTTTCCAGGCTGAAGAGCCCCAACTCTCTCAGCCTGACCTCATAGGAGAAGTGCTCCAGCCCTCTGATCATCTTTGTGGCCCTCTTTCAGACCTACTCTAACAAGCTCAATGTCTTTCTTGTGTTAGGGGCCCCAGAATGCTCCAGGTGGGGTCTCATGAGAGCAGAGGGGCAGAATCACCTCTCCCTCAACCTTCTGATCACGCTTCTCTTGATGCAACCCAGGATATGGTTGGCCTTCGGGGCTGCAAGCGCCCAGTGCTGGCTCATGTTGAATCTTTCATCAACTGACGCCCCCAAATCCTTCTCCTCAGGGCTGCTCTCAAGCCATTCTTCACTCAGCCTATATTTGTGCTTGGAATTGCCCCAGCCCATGTGGCAGAACCTTGCACGTGGCCTTGTTGAACTTCATGAGGTTGGCATGGGCCCACCTCTCAAGCCTGTTCAGGTCCCTCTGGTTGGCATCCCTTCTCTCTAGTATTTCAGCTGCACCACACAGCTTAGTATTATCTGCAAACTTGCTGAGGGTGCACTCAATCCCACTCATCACCGGTCTCCATTTGGACATTGAGACACCATCTGCAACTCTGAGTGTGACTACTCAGCCAATTTCTTTTCTAGTGAGTGGTTCATCCATTAAATCAATTTTTCTCCAATTTAACAACCAGGATGTTGTGTTATCTAACAAATCACACAACTCTCGCTTCCAGTTTAAAGTGAAAACAGGTTGAAATAGTAGCCTCTTCTGGAAAGAGTTCTCAAACTACTGCTGTTTCCCTTAGTCCTTCGCTGAAAACAGTCTTAGTAGCCTACATACTAAAAGACTCACTAGTCCCTAGGGGAGAAACAGCAGGAAGGATGGAATTGATGCAGTCTGAATTTGGCTGCGGAGTTGGACAACACAGAACTCAATCTTTCTGCATGTCCTTCCCCAGCTTGAACAAAACCAAGGAAAGACTGTACTTTCGAGGCAGCCAAATACATCCTCTCCAGATATTACTGACTTGGAAACACTTGACCTCTTGAATGTCCAAATTTTGAATGGTTCTCAGTTTTGTTGCATAGGTAAAAGGTTCCCTGCATAAGAAGGCTTCCTGAAACTAAGCCTTCAGGCAATGGAAATCAAACATCGAGGCATAAACAGACAAAATTCAGCCCATGTTATCTTCACAGAACGGAATTCTGTATATGACAATATAATTTTCTTCCATGGAAAGGTGTTGCAGAATTCTGGAAGTAGTTCAAAAGCAGCTTCACAACATCTTCCATCTAGCTCTCCCCTAGAGCCCCTCATGTGTTTAGCTAAACTGCTTTGTTCTACCATGATACTAGATTTGTATTTCCCAATCAGAAAATCCTAGTTTGCTTTAAGACTCAAGAGGAAAAGTGGGAACCTAGGATTTTTGAGATGACTTCCCAAATTATTGATGATATAAAGTAACAAGTAAAATGATACAAAAGCCACTGTTTATTATTCAGTTTTGCCCACAAAAAAAAATATGAGGATGAGCACTGGCCATAAGAAGTGTTTGCAGTGTTTGAAGTATTGCACTTAAGAAAAATCTGTCCCTACGTACTTGAAAATTTGACAAGCTGTTTTCCCAGATTCATCTCAGTATGTCAGAACCATGTTTTTCCCTTCCTAATCAAAGCTCTTAGAATCTCTTATTTCTCACTTGATAGAATAATCTCTGGTAAACACTTAACTTTAGTCAGACCCTGATTCACCTATTTCTAAGTAAGCTAAAATGTAACTCAGCATGCTTGAAAGTTAGTCCATACTTAAACAGGTACTCAGTTTGAATTAGAGCTCTAGGTTTGAAGTTTTTAGAATATTTCATAAATAACAATAAAAATGAGAAAGCTAATGAAAAAAGGAAAGAAAAGATCCACAGTACAAGAAAACAATGTTTGAAGAATATTTAGCACAATCTGTATTTTAGTAATTAACACAGATAGCTCTAGTAAGCTAGCACCTAAATGGCAAAGCTGTGCTTCCTCTAAAGTTCAGAAAACTGAAACTAACTTGAAAAAGTTTATGAAAAATGGAAACTGTTTTGAGTCTGTTTCACAGGAAAAGAATTCATTGCACGAAGCCGTCAGTCACTAACATTGAGACACTCATTTTTCCTATTCAACCCCTCAAAAAAAAAGCACAAATGGTTTTCATTATATTTAGCTGCAGCTTTAAGAAAATTTAATCAACTTAAACTGTTTAGTCTTTTTCCCTGATGAAAATCATAAAGTCAAATTCACATTTAAACCTGTTTAAATTGAAGCTCCTGTCAGCACCTCTGTTTACATTAAAACTACAGGCATGAAATGCACTAAAATAAGAATAATGATATAATGTCTTAAGTGTATAATGTTAACATAGGTCCTAGACAGAAAAGTGGGCTGGACAGGCTGAACATTGTAAATTAACTTTCAATGTGTTGTATTTATAGCTGGAATCTTTTCTAAATAATTGCTCTTGTAGCTTCTACAAATTCTGCATATCCATCTGTCTCTGCTGGTCAGTGTTTATTCACTAACATTAATATTGCAACAGAAGATTACTACCTCCAGATTTTGACAATGGGTCAGCACATTGGGTGTCGAGTTCCCCTAATTAACGGTAACAGTAACTGGGAACAGCACACATGGGAAATCCTGCTCCCATCTACAGTGCTCTCAGTGTCAGTGTGAATGATCCTCCTTCAACTTTTCAATAACTATGGTATCTTAGAAAAGGTACTAGAAAAGGAAAAAAATCTTGCTGGTAAAATACTGAAAATTGTGAATAGCTGATATTAAATAAATAGAAACACCTTCATATCAAGTTTTATCTGATCAGCTACCCAAGTAGTCTCAAACTCACCTTTAGACTTGAGCTTGCTTCCACATTTCATACTTTATTAAAACACTCTATGATTAAAAACAAAATGCCATAAAAAAAACCAAGCAAACAAAGTCACACTTCCTCAAACTCACACTGTCAATATTAGGGCCTTTTTTTTCAAGCATTACAATGACTTCTTCCAATTCTAGAGTTATGGCTCACACAAATTTCCCAACTTTTCAGATACGATAGGTCTCCAAATGGTTTGTAGGATTAGCACAACTTCTCTTGGTGTATCGACAGCACAATGCTACTCTTGGCATTTGCTGAAAACCGGATTTATTTCAAGTCATGCAACCAAAGGAACTATTTGTGTTTGAAAAATTAGGACAGTACCATGGAAACAAATTGGCCAGCTATTGCATTAAAAACACTTCCAACTTTTGTAGTGATTTCACAAAAAGTTTTTGGAAACACTAGGAATCCAGTCTTATATCCACAGGGTTACAGGAATATTTTATGGAGTTTGTAGCTCTGAATGATACCAAAGCTAAATATTTTCTTAAGCTTGTGATAAACGTAACTGTAGATGATTTATATCACTAGAGATTCCCTGAAATCACCTTAAAGAACTCAAAACCAAAACTCTAGGCTACTCCAGGACTGTTCTGTACAGATTACCAATGTGTAAACAGCTCATATCCTACACAAGTTAAGGGGTGCTTATATGGGACCCTAGAAACAGTCAAAATATATATTTCTTTTTTATGATTTTTGTTATTGTTTGACATCCTTCATGTAAATCCTTTGTTTTTCAAAAAGCACTGAGAAGAAATTGGAAATTAGCTTTTGTTTGTACATCTTTTTAGGTATCTTTCTACTTAGAACTCTTGCAGGAAATGCATTTTCTTCTTAGGCTTACCTGCTTGTTATTTTTCTTAGGGTACTATTTCCTCACTATACACACACATACACGTATATAATAGAAGGGTAAAATATCAGGTCATTAAAATATCAGAGGTCATTAGTGTTACCTAGTCAATTTGAGGGAGCAAATTAGTGTATTTCCTTTTCAAATTAGTCTGGCATCACTCACTGTTTTTGTGGTGTTCTGATGACTACAATAGTCTGAATGCAGTTTAGCATTTTCCTTATGCAGAGGCTAAGATGTATTAGTGATGTATAAAAAGGCCTCCTTACAATTGGAGCTAACAAAAAAATTAGTTTTGCATTCTCTGCCTAACTTTCGTTAGGGACTGTTAACATCTTGTATTAGATAGAAGTAAAGCAGTGAAATGACACACCAGACTACCGTAACAAAATACAGCAACCTTAAATAGACAGGTAACTGCTAAAGGCTGTATTGCTACTGGATTATGTCACCAACATCACAGCTATTGAATCAGTCATCACACACTCATTTAATTGATAGAGAGCATTATTACCCTGGCAGTTTTATTTGTCACATGTATTATGTTTTCGTAACATTCTTTGCCTTTTTCGCCAAGCCTTTTTTTCCTATTTTGGCATTCATTTGAAGAATCATACTTGTCTCCTAGCCTGTGCTAGCTCCTCCCATCTGTTGACAGCACATTCTCTACAAAATTGCCATCTTCTTACACAGTTCAGCAATCTGCCCACTAATGTGGTTAGACTTTTTAACTGTTCACTAATGTGCATATTAAATCCCCTCCTAATAGCACCAGGTATGATTCTGCAATTAAATACTCTTAAAATGCAGTAAACTATATCTTCAAAATTCTTTTCCATTTTCCTCTTTTTTCTGCCCTTGCAAGTCTTGGAGTACTCCCCTGCATCCTTCAGTTTCTATCACCTTTGTTGCCTAGGCCCTCAACCAACATAAAAAGCAGTCCAGCTCCATGAAAGCCACTGGAACATAAAAATGATTTAAATCAATATCCCCACCTTTATAATGCAATCCCTTATCCTAGCAAAAACTACAGTGGAAATATGGAGAGAATGTTGAAGCAGAATCCTATAATACTGATTACTGTGGCAGAGCCACATCAAATGATTTCACAAACCTGTACAGTGCCAGGAAGTAAAAGACATGATTATTGACAAGCTGTTTTTTCCTGTTTAACCCATTGCCTATTTACAAAGGAATTAAATGTTACTAACTCAAACAGCAAGTCCTCCACATTCCACCATATCATTTGCTGTACTGTTCTCAAATCTGTTTTTTTCTCCCTTGCCTTCAGTAAGTAGCAAGAGAAACAAAGATATCAGGGTGGTTCAGCTTTCTGTAAGAGACAGAGACAAGCCCACGCCACATCAGTGGGACCCAAATTTCAAGTGGGAAGATTATGTCCCTTTTTCCCTACATTATCAGTTGCTAGTCCATCCCTTCTAGGTTCACATGGGACTTAGGCCAACATGTTATGCTGTGAATGTGACCAGCCCCAGCTGCAATTCAGTTATCTGCATTTGATTTTTTCCTTTTTTCCCCCCCTTTTTCTTCTTTTTACCATGTAATCTTCATTGCTTGCATTTTAATTGCTTGGAAATACCAAGTTGTTTTGGTTCTGTCAAACCACAGAGGCGACATTTATCACAATCATTACACTGTGAACCAGTTCAGTTCTCACCAAAAAGAACTGTTATTCCCATCAGTGACATTTTGTTCTGAAAACAAGGCTACTGATTTGGCTAAGGAAAACAAAACAGCCTTTCCCACTCTGATCTAGCTACAGAAGTCTCATCTCAACCATGAAACAAAGGGGAGGTGCCACAGAACCAAGGATATTGTAGTTTCTGAAGGACCTTTTACTGATACAGAAGCTAAATCATAGTTAGCAAAAGATGCTCCATTTTTTTCCTGCACTCTTCAAGAATCAAAAGTTCAAATTATTATTATTTTTAGGATTACTTTTGAAGGAGCTATTATAAAATGCTAATTAGTATTAACATAACTCTTCAAAACATGTTTGTCATTAACGTGGTAAGAAGATTATCATTTCATGAATTGTCCAGCCTAAACAAGAATGTAAGAGCTACTGATTTTTTTGAGTAGGCAAAACAAATCAGTTCTTCGATCATACTGGATTGCCTGTCTCCATTCAGTGACACTCAATTATTAGCAGTTGATCTTCCCGGACAGCATAGTCAGAGAAAAAAGCAGGCTCATAGGTCATCAGCTTACACAAAGTGGCCACAGCCAGTGAATAAAACAGCTAGACCACTTCAATAAAAGTTGAAAAGCTTACTCCAGTTTCTTCCCACCTCTAAGAAAAGCAAAGTTCACCAGTGAAAGCTCACCAAATCTACACAATGAGCTAGAGTAGGATTTGCTTTAGATCTGTTGTAATCTGATGGGAGTGATGCAGAGCATAATTGAGCAGTTTTGAAAATCCAGGATTTCATTACCAGAACACTATGCAAAGGCTGTCACTCAATGAAGAATCATATACATCTCCAAAAGGAGAATGGCTTCTGCTGAGCAGTAGTGAACTACTGGTTAAAGACAAGAGCTAAGGAACATTATAAAGAACAATGCAGCAGGAGGTAGCATGTAACTATCCTCATAGAATTCAGCCTAGAGTAGCACTTGAAGTTGATTTTTCCTTTTTCAAGAAGAATTACTAAGAAAACACTAAAGCAAGACTGTCAAAACTGATGTCAATATTCATTCAGAACATGTAAAAGCCTTTCATTATTAAAAGGGACTCTAACTCAGAACATTAGAAGTTACAGAGTTGTTACATATCTGCTAGCAGTTTTGGAACAGCAGGAAATAAAGGTAGTACTCCAGACCCAGATATCAAGAAAGAAGAGGTAAAAGTGAGATGGGGGTTCAAGAACCATTTTCAACATTATTTTCAAAACCAGAATGATCAATGTCTATCCTAAACACAGTTTCTGGCACCAATGATAGCTTGGCTGCACCCATTGCAGCAACTGAGGGAGCACTCAGTTGTGCATGGAACCAGCTGCTGGAATTGAAAGACCAGAAGTACCTTTCATCAGCAGCACAGATCAGAGACAGTGCATGACTCAGCCTCTGCTTTAAATCCCTGATTATGCAAATACCTAAATTTTAATAAGTATAAACAATCATCAGATGTAAAGGCATGGAAATCGCCTAAAAAAAGTAAAATATAATTTCAAAATCTCCCTTTTTGATGGCCGTAGCTTTGAATTCACAGTCATCCCAGTGAGATGGTTTATGGCAGACCAAAAGACTTGTCATAGAAGATGACCAGGTTCTGTAATGCTGGAGGTGCCTTTTAGCTGCGCATGGCTAAGTGCTCAATTTCAGTGAAGTAAATTGGAAGAATAACAAGCGCAGAAGAATTATAGCAACCAACTGTACAGAAAATTCACCCTGTGACTTTCTTATCAGAATACCAGCTTTTTTTTGCCTGCTAAAGAACAAAAAGCGGAGATTTATCTTCACAGAAGAAAGATGTTGAGAACAATGAAACAACCAAAATTCTGACTCCAGCTGTCTCAGTGGGACCAACCAACACATTTTCTGGGCTTTGTAGAAGATATTTTGAACTTAAGAACATGTTTGAATCAAATCCAACATACGTCTCCACATTTTAACCAAAAAAAGAAATTAAGATAAGGTAAGTTAAAAGTAGGATCCTATGTTTTCCTTTACTGTCATATACAGAGAGAGAAGAACCAGGAAACAATATTTACTGGCTAGAATGGCAGGAGCAAGGATCAGTTGTATTGAGATTGTGTCTGGTCAATAGTTGGTTGTGAATGATATTGAACAGCATTATTGACCTGAGGGGGAAGAAAGGCTTAGAAAATAAAATTTTCAATTTTTTTTTTAAACTGAATTTTCAGATACAATGATCATAAGAAAGACATTTAAATCCAGGTTTTGACATTATAAGAACACAAATTATACAGGGCAAAACCAATGTCATTTACTGAAACACTCATTTTATACTTGGCTTACAAATGTAAAGTATGATATATATACCTAATCAAATACTATTAAACCTGTAGTCCTTTAGAAAAATAAATATATGGGAAATACAGAGGAAGAGATCAGAAAGGACAGAAAATAAAGCAATAAAAATAGAATTCTTTATAAAAAATGAACATTAAAAGTTAAACACACTTTTTACAAGGTGATGCACTAAAACACCAGAAATCAATAGTAACTGAATGTGAATGCATTCATCCAACTGAATAATCCTGTAATAAAATTAAATTTAAGATACTCATCCCAATGATCTGTCATAGCTTGCAATGACAATCCTGACACAAAATTCAGCTCAGGCTCAAAGAAATGTTGTATAAAATAAATTCAAGCAAGGACAGGAAAACTATCCTTTCTGTAGAACAAGATGGTTTGGTTCTGCATTCATTATTTCAGAAGTTCTGTGATACATGTCATTCATTAATGTGTTCAATTAGGATTGCAAAGTTCCAGACTGGTTTCTAAGATTCAGAGTGAATTTCAGCTCTCTGGGTTGGTCATTCTGACTGGACTTATTCTGCTCAGACCTAAATTTGTGAATTCTGTAGGTTTCCTCCTATTTATTATCTTACATATCTCATTGTCTCATGACAGGTGAAGCCTGGAACAAATGCCAGACCCAGGGAAAGTTGCTCCAAGCCACCATCAAGATGAATTCTCTTAGAGAAAAATCAAGCAAAGCAGAGCTTCGGGTACATTCTGAGCTGTACTCAAATTGCATTTGGTCTGACAAGAACAGTCTAAAAGAATGAACAGGGGCTACACAGCATACCTGCAAGAAGGATGGATAATACATTGAGTGTTATTCTGTCTTTACATCAGAAACAAAGTTCCAAAAGTGCTTCTACTTTCAGTAAAGAGCTAAGTTAAGTTTGGCATCTATCTACAGTCTGTTGTGAAATAGAAAAATAACTTAGCTTTGCACAGTTTGGATTTTAAGCAACAACACTTTTGTCTGTAATTTTAGAAATTTTATACTAAAACTTATTTTTCCAAATCCTGGATTCATTGTGTATATATTTATTCAAAATTACTATTTGCTAGGATGTGCTACTAACAAAGATAAAGAAAAATTTTGTGGTTTAGGCATTAATTTGTAACTAAGATTGAGAACTAGATTCTTCTTGTTGAAGTTGTCTCAGACCATCCATTTAATTACCAGTGCTTCAGTTTACCCATCTAGAACTGGTAAAAAATTTCTCTACTTCAGAGAGATGATGTGAAATGTAATTTATTCTTGGAGACATTAATTAGTTCTCTGGAGATATTCAAGACCCGCCTGGACACCTACCTGTGCAACTTGATCTAGGGAGCCTGTTTTGGCAGGGGGGTTGGACTAGATGATCTCTAGAGTTACCTTTCAGCCCCTACAATTCTGTGATAATTATAAAGTGCCTCAATATAATCTGTGATGAAGGACCGACATAATTATTACCCAAACAAGTGACCATTTAATAAAAGTACCTAAAGAAAAAGTGAGCATATTCTCAAGATCACAAACCAAGATCTGTTCATCTCCATACACACTTAGTACCACAAAATTTTTCAATAAAACATAGAAGCACAAAGGCATTTGAGAGCAATCGCTGTCTCTTTCAGCTTGTGAGTCAAAGGCAATGCATACCTACAATACTTTTGAGCAGCCATTGTCCTCTTGGAGTTTAGTACAAACACTGCAAAAGGTTTTCCATCCTCTTTTCAAGTAAAAAAGTGGTTCTGATAGTATCTACTCCTATCTGACTTTTGACTCGTTCCAAACTTTATATTCTTCTACAGGGTTGAGTTTTTTCTTGGCAAACACTGAGAATTCTACTTGAGTAAAACAGTATATCTTGACCAAATATTCTGAAGTTAAAATAGCCCTCTTTTTGCTGGGTGGAATTAAAAGAAAGTCACATTTCAGTTACTATTATTTCTACAGTCTTGAAAGTTTTGATGCCAGGATAGTAAACAATACATAATGGGACAGCAAATATGCACCAAGGGAAATTTCCTGCCATCAGTGGAACTTTCCAGCATAAACTTGGCTGCATAATTCTGAGCATTCCCTGAATAAGCTTTCCAAACAGAACTAAATTAAAAAGCTGTATGACTAGATTAGTCAACTCTTGGAAAGCTGTCTTGATCTTTAGATGCTGAAAACAGAGAAACAGCTTCTACAAATAATGTAGTGCCAATCCAACAGCAGTTAATTTTAACATTAGATGAATGAGGACTAAATTTGCCAGACTTTAAACGCCTGTCTTTTCCCATACTGCTTGCTTTCCCCTATGTTGCTAAGCTGGAATGGGTGTCCCGGTCCCATGGGTGAGGGGTGTTCATGTGCGGTCAGAGGCCCTGAAGGATGATGATCAGAGCCATTAATATCTACTAGCGTCCTCAGGACCTTACGGGAACTGTGAACTGCACGGAAGTGAGCATAAGCTGTGACTTAGGATATTTTGAAAGGGAATATTTAAATGTGATCCAAGAATTTAAGCGAGTAACTTGCAGAAGCTAAAGATGTGCAGGAACCCACTGACTTAATGACAAAACTGCCTAGCCAAGTTCCCAGTTAGATCAAAGAGGTTAGTTCCATCCAGGTTAAAACCTTATCAGATTACATCTTTTACAAAGCTGAGTCTAGCAGTGGATTTTTTTATTTCCTAGACTGTTAAAGCAGTCCGAAACTAGGTTTAAATTAGGAGGTATAGCCTAGTAACCTAAGCATGCGTTTTATACAAAACAAAGTAATAATTAGATCGCACCATTTCTTCTCAATTCTACTCCAAAAGCAAGATTAGTTCCACATATCAAGGTGATAGTGTTTGCTTTGCATGCAAAAATGCCCCTATTAACTCGGCTCTACTCTGAAAAAAGAACAGGAATAATTATAGCAAATCACTAAACACCACTGTCCATAAGCATACCAGTAAATGTATGTGTATGGATTCTTAAATTGTCCCAGACATCTGAAAAACTTTAAACTCTCCTTGAATACTAAAAATAAATAAAAATCAATAATCACTTCCTCCTTCTCCTCAATAAAAACACTTAGCAACAGCCTTCATTTCTTTTAGTTCCGTTCTAATTTCAGCTATTTTGGTAAAACTTAGTTTGCTAGTTCACAGCCATGCTGTTTTCAAGACCAGAAACAGCTGAACTAACAGGATGGCCCCAGTTCTACACACAATCACAACTTACTCACTTATCAGTCTGTAGATGCAACATGCAAATGAGATAAAGAAACTCAATATACAGGATGAGTAATAACTATTGTGAAGGTTATTTTGGGTTTTTGTGTTACCTGAGAATTGTAACTGTAAGAGGTGAGGACAACACTTGTTAATAAAACCCAAATTCTTTGATTTTTTTTAAAGTATGTTTTATAGTATAAAATATATAAAGAGGTCTTATTGTATTAAGCTCATACGAGATCAACTTTTTATATCATAATTATCTCAAACAGGTGATTTTCATTCTTCTAATTTAAAATTATCAGCTTTCTCACTCAGTGAGGGAAGGATTTACCAGGTATTAATGAGAAAAAATCTTGTGCAATAGAGTACTGTAGGCCAGTACACAGGCCTACTTTAGTGGTATTATTTTTATGCTGCTGTTTTTTCAGTTCTGGAAAAACTATTTCTGTCTCTCCCTTGTTCTCACTCAGCAGACAGCTCATGAGACTTTCAGGAGTTACAATTTCTGAAGAACTTTGGCTTCCATATCAATGCTCCAGATAATAAAAACTTTATTATGAAAATCTTTCATTCTAGAATAGCTTGATATGTCTACACTGGGCTTTACAACATACTAATTGAAGAAAAAAGGGATCATTTGATAACCTGGTGTAGCCTAGAGAACTAATCTCAAAGAGGCGAAGACCAACTACTATCTCTGGCCATCAATGTTGCTAGTAAAATAAATTTCAAAAAAACCCTGCAGTTTACCACTTTCTACTTTTCCTTGAAAAAGAAAATCCATACGCCTGCATTTGAAAGGCCTATGACAGGGAATAAAAAGCAAACTCCATCCCCTGATTACAACAAAAAAAATGACAACCAGCTGAAATTACAAAGGAAGGTAATACTGGCAAGTTATATTTAACTAGTGGATGCTAGCAAAAGAAATGCTGGGGGATATACAATGACCACATGTGGTCAGGCGCTCTGTTTCCCTCCTCACAGAAAACAAAAGCACTAGAACATGCATGCCTCTGTTCCTTTCCTCTCTGTCACTAACCAGTCTACCTCTTTCTAGCACCAGTGAAGCCCAAGAAAGCTTGTTGCAAACTACCTGTCCATTCAGGACACAGAATGGAGTACTTAAGGAGTATTCTTTCTGTGAAAGTGAAATTATTTGATTTCCCTTAATCAAAACAAATGAAATTAAGGAAAAAACATCATATCTGTTAATAAATTAAATACAACTAAGTGTAAAAATAGAATGTTTGATCTAATAAGACAGACAAATCCAGTTAATATGTAAATATTAGAACTTCAGGAAATCTGATGGAATGTTACAGGGAGTAAAAGTTAGGCATGAATTCACTCTTTCCAGTTATCTGCAACAGCCCATTTTCAGTATGTTTGGATCTGCAGTTGGCTCCTCTGCACCCTCAGAGATAGTAGTTAATTGCTTCAGTTGATTAGAATTCACAGCTGCATCAGCAGTAAGAAGGCTTCTTTTGAAATTAACTGAGCCATCAATCAACAAAATAATCCGCTAGAGTGAACAGCAACCAGTCAGCTGTACACTTATCAACAAAACCAGTAAAGTTTCTCTCGGAAAACTCCTTCAATGCAACAATCATTTGCCTCCCTCTAGCCTTAAACATTAACACAAATCATAGCCTAGTGTTTTAACTGCTCTCAAAACCTTTGCCAGCCTTCTTTTACATGTTCTACCACATCTGCTGCAGAAAATCTTCACAGGTTTCTTAATGTATTTTAACATGAAGCATCAACCATATACAAGTCACAGTGGCATACGTTACACCATGTGAAACTTTATGATCTCATTTTCTGAATGAGTGTCTAATACTCCTACAATGTTATCCACATCATTGTTCTATTTGGCAATTAGATAAACTTTATATTAATAGGGATCTTGCTAAATATTTGAGAGTAATTGGCACTATAGTTCATAAGAAAACAAGAATGAAGTCTTCCTACTCAGAATGTTTTGGAACTCTGGACCATCATACTATACTCATTTGTTGTAACCATTACAAATCATAACATACATTGATATCTTTTGGTGTCTTTTGCCAGAAAAAAACTTATTCAGTAGGAGGTTAAATAAAATTTTCAAGAAGAAACTTGAACTGTACACTGTTACAATTAGCCTTGTGTCTACTTACACAGTTCTTTAGCCTGATTCATAAGATGTAAGTTTTACATCATGTCTCATTCAGATAACTACTGTTAGTTTTCTATTGCTTATGCACTTTGAATATCTCCAAAACTTTACTTAGAGAGAAAGAAAAAAAAGAAAAAAGCTGATATTCACACATCCTATAAGGACTGAGCTGTGCAGTCAAAAAAATGTAAACATTTCTACCGTTATTAACTGTTCAAATTTTCATAGAACTAGATGGAGGGGAAAGCATCACAAATACCATACAATCATATTAAAAACCAAAAAAAACCCTGTTTATATAGTTTTATTAATGACAGGTCAATAAATATATACATTAGCCTCCTTATGACCACAAGACCAGCATCAAGTTATATCCTGATGACTGAGTAGGCTGCCTCAGATAAGTGTTCTTGCTGTGACTATTTAAATGACTTAGGGAATTCTAAGATTCTGCTGCATCAGTGCAGGTGTTTGTCTAATGCCATGTAGTGACATGTCTCATGTCTGTTATGCCTGGGCCAATGGACAATTTAGACAAAATACTCAACACAGAAAGAAACAAAGTTTTCACTGAGACAGGGTGTATTGCCTAACACTCAAGCCACAGGGCTCACCTATAACTTACAGTGCAAGAATATTAGTGCCCTAAGATTGCTGGGAGGGGCAGGGGTTGTGTATTAATGTAAATGCCAGACATTTTCAAGCCTAGTCATATCTTAAATGTTAGTTCTTAAAGTTTTACAGCATTTCCAGCCCACACAAATGAATATTTAATAAGAAATACTCATGATATTGTGTGAGTTATCTTTATCCATGAAGAATGAAGAAGTAGTGACTAGATCAATTTGCTCTAGCAATTGATGTGTTAGGAACTGTTCTCTGCAGTAGTGATCTTTCTTTAAGGGTTTCACAATGGAATTTGGAGTACACACAAAAAAAAGCACTCCCAAAATGCTTCTAAATGCTGAAATACTTATGGTTTGAGAAAACAGGGAAAATGGAAGTAAAATTTCCTCTCTAATGGAAGACTGACATTGTACCTCTAAGAGCAGGGTAGTGGGATGTCTTTATTGTTAAAGTTCAGTGTTAATAGCTGGTACTCTTAAAGCCATAAAACTACATTAAATGGGTTTAAGGTGGAGAAGGTCAGCTTCATAGTTATTAAGAAACAGAACAAATCTAATGGAAAATATCAGCTTTATATCCATTTTTGCTTGTCTAAAATCCACTAATTCTTTTGATTTGAGTCATTAGATGATGATAGGAAATAGTTACTTAAAATTTTAGCTTTAAGTTCCCCTTTTCCATGCCTTTCCTGCCACAGAACAAAATGTTTTGATGACACTATTCTTCTGAAGTATACTTTTCATTTTAAGCAGACTTAGAATATCTTCATTATAGGAAGATAGTATAGTTAGACAGTTGTATCTACAGAGAACTGCATTTTTAAGGACTGAGAATACAGGTTAATCCTCTGAAAATACTCCAGAGGTAAGAAAACCAAAAGAAATGAAATGTCTTCTTTACTAGGCCCACTGGAGCAACAGTAAATTGATTTTGATGGTATTGCAAACTGTGCTGTATGCTTCAATATTACTTCTCAAGTTAAAAGTATTCCCAAGGAGCTAACTGACAGGAGAGGGGAAATCTTGACAATTGCATGTTGACAGGACAGAAACGACTCCAGAAAATGTTTTTATGAACTCCATATGATCAGATAGGCCACCAGGCTCATTATGTGCTTCACTGCCTTATCGATACAAACTCTATTCCTCTGTATTTTTTTTTCCTTCTTAGAACTGAGGCTTTTAACTAAATTGTTTTTAAAATACATAGCATTGAATGAAAGCCCTGCTATTGCTGCCTATACAGCTATCTAGATATTCATCAGGTTGAAAGCAGTTGTCTGGGTTTTTAAGTCTCACAGATCTGATTTGCGTTCACTTTTTTCTCCTGTCCCTTCACTAATTAAAGAGTTTAAAAAAAATGCTTTTTGAGAGCTATGATCCAGCATCTTTGAGTGTAGTACAACTATGCTTCCTGTACGGGTACTGACCCGTAACTGTGAACAGATGTGCTTCTTCGACACAGAGGGTACAGATGTTCTGCTGCCAGAAAAAATGCTGTTATTTCAGTAAAGCAAGAGGAACTTAGAGCACCTTGACCCATCGAAGGAACACCTTACCCTTTGCTTTACTGTTGTGCCAGGTTTTTCTTCTTCTCATATAATGTCGTTGATGAAGCTTTAATGTGTGGGAGACAAGGCTATTGCTTTTTATCAAGCCCTTTGAAATGTCCTAAAGCTTTGCCAGAACTGGGAAGCGCAAGTTTTATTGAACTGACTCTGCAATGAACTCTCTACATAACAGTATTTTTACTTTTTTTCCCCCTTCATTCCATTTTATAACAGAGTAGCAGCTGACTCAGCAGATATACCCTGCTCTTTCCATTATCATTTTAATAAGCTTAGAGAAAGGGGATGCCATACAAAGCAGCTTCTCCTTTAATAAAGGAGAGCAGTAGACTCAGAAAAGAATGCCTTCCAAAAAAGCCTGTTAGTAGCTTTGTTACCTTGTTTCTGTCTTCTCATCTAGTTTCTCCCTCACACTGAGGATAAAGTAATAACAGAGCACAGAGAGGGGCAAAAGAAGGATTGGGGCTGATCTTTCCATTTAAGAGACAGTCTTGGATTTTAATCATGCTGCTACCATGGCTAGGTGCGCTCCCTTGGAGCGCTGATTTCTGAATTAATGCAAAGATTGAACTCCAATTCTAGATCAAGAACATTCCAGGAAGAGTTCTATAAGAGGGGCTCAGCTAGAAACAACAAACCCCGCCAAAATAAAACACTCACTAGAGCGAAACTAAAAATGCCTCTTCTGATTCCAAAACATCTAGTCAAGCAAAAGCATGTATTTTTTCTAAAGCCACAGAGATAAAAACAGATTTCTTCTTACCTATTTCAAATAAATATAAGGGGTCCTGTTC
Organism: Aquila spilogaster; assembly: GCA_024606505.1. Taxonomy (NCBI): domain Eukaryota; kingdom Metazoa; phylum Chordata; class Aves; order Accipitriformes; family Accipitridae; genus Aquila; species Aquila spilogaster. The sequence continues at coordinate 19,406 of JANHGO010007778.1, read as the reverse complement.
CTGTATCTCTGAAGAATTATCAAGAAGTTAGGCCAAAAAGTTCTTCAAAGTGTTCATCAAGTAAAGTGGTCTTCTGTAGTTTGCCTAAACTATTTTGGGATATGAACAGTTCTTGATTACTTTTCCATTTTACGTTAATCTTTTCTGACTTCCTCAGCAAATAATTTAGCTAACTATTTTCACAAAGCACAACATAAATTATTCTAGAAGTGATTTTTTCTTTTCTTTAAGTCCTATGTTCATGTTTATCAGCCTACAATAGAAAGCATCAAATACATAAACAATTTTTCAGGAATTTATCATGAAGCCTTAAGTGCAAAGGCTAAAAAATAGCTTGAAAAATGACTACTAGGCAAAATAAAGAAAAACACTCAGCAATTAAAGGACTTGACTACATGTTAATGATTATTCAAGATACATTCATTTGAGGAAAAGAGATCCTACCTGCCAGCATCAGAAGATTGTTTTATAGAGATCACAGAATCAAATGTACATTTTGGGGAAAAAAATATAATTGTGATTCCATATAGTTTATGCTGTTAAGGCCTTGAAGAATCCTAAACTGCAAGTACTGACATATGAACAAACTCACCAACAAGTAAGCTCAAGCAATAGGTAGACTATCAGGCTTTTCAATAAAACACTGCAGCTGCACCACCTCAAATTCTGCCTCCCTCCTTGCTGCCAAACACATAATATTCATCAGTTCAGTGATTGCACCCACCTGCAGAAGACAGAATCCTTACCTTCACATTTGAAAAGTACATCCTGACAAAGTGGTGAGGTGATTCTCCAGCTCCTTGCTATATTTGCAAAGCAGATACAACTTTGGTTATATTGCTAATCAGAGATTATCTGATAAAAATTTATGAATGAATTCATGTTTCAGTAATGTATCAATCTAACTCTATCCTGCCTAGCAGAACTGGCTCTGCAAATCAGGAGAGTGTTAAAACAAGGATCTACCTTAATAGCTGAAGTATGTATCAAAAAGACTAAACGCACTAAAAGAACAGAGAGGTACTAGGAAAAAATAGAGCTATTTTAGCCTATAAATTGAGAATGGCTGTAATAGTGTGCAGTAACTAATGCTGTGGTATTTCCCATGGTGACTATTATACCACTTAAATTTGCATATAAAAGCAAACTCCCACACCTGTGCTACGCTTTGCTGATAAGTAATTACAGCAGTAAAAACGTAATTTGATAAGCATTATTAATACACTGTGTGTACATGTCTATATCTCTGTTCAAAGTAAGTTACATTTGAGTTTCCCTCTACTTTGCAAACTGGATGGCCACATGATGGTTATATTTCAGTCTCTACTCCTGAAAAGCATCTTAGTCCAGTTTATTTGGGAAATAAAATCAAAATGTAAAAAAATTTTCATCTCAGTTATATCAATTTGGAAAGAAAATAAAAGGCAAAAAAACAAACTACTGTTGTGAGATGAAGAAAGGAAATGTGGCTGTGTAACTCTCCAGATGCACCCAGCTGTTAACAGGGATATTTTAATTCTATAATCAGTAGAGGGTCTCATAGAACTAAACAGCTTTCTTGACTACAGATCTATGAGTTTTTCAGATTATGTCTTTGAACTCAGATAGTCCCAGTACATAACAGCTGTTCTTTACAAAGAAATCAAACTTACTGAAAACAAAAGAAGGTAAAGACCTAACAGTTTACAGTAGCACCACTGCTACGGGCAGTTTAATTACCCAGACAGAACCACCATAAATAACTATATTAAATGTAGAATACTTTATGCAAAGATGTAAGATTCTAACATAAGCTGTTTCACATGATCTTGAACTTGTTTAAACAGTGATCAAAATAATATCATATGCTACTCATATCACTTTGGCTTTACAAAGCATCACAATCTTAAGAACAATTTTGCAGCTACAGAGCTACATAGATAATTTTAAACTACAAAAATACAGAGGAGAATAGAGGGTCAGCTATCAAATGGACACAAAGCAACTCAGCTCTGCACTGTCAGTGAAAATTCTACGTGTCTCTGAAGTTTGTTTATCCTGTTAGAATGAACCATGAGCAGTCTACTATTCCCCATTGTTATTTATTACATTACAGGATCTTCTCAGAAGATGGCACTTTGTGAGGTAACACACCATTATAGCGTGAAGAGTGGTAGCATTCCATCCACAATGAGTAAGGAACAAAGTAAGGAATCCCAGAACTGACTACTAAGGGCCACAGAAGATTTGCTGGTATTGCCTATACTTACATCCTTGAAAGAGCCCCGAAAGAGCTTATTCATATATAGAGCATCAGCATGTAAAAACATTTTGTCCATGTACCATGGAACATTGCCCAATATCTGCACTAGAGAAACTCCCCTGAACATACAATGACCTTACTTCCGGAACTAGTATTTTCTAGGACTATTATATTCTATTCTATACATATTGTTGTAAACATGGTTAGAAATCAGGGGTGCAAGATAAAAAAGTAAATAGTAAAACGCAAATTGTATTTTTTCCTCTTAGCAGAAAGCACATCATTTCTTAACCATTTACCAGACAGCATGTTATATCTCTTTCCCAACTGCATCAACCATAAAGACATACGTTTCGAGCTCTTCAGCACACAGAACCATCTTCTGAGCATTTGCATGCTGTGCCTCCATTCAGGATTGACTTCCTATATACTCTAATAAGAATGACTGAAAGACTAGCACAATTATTTCCATGCTCATTAGGATCTAGACTGGGAGCTCGTGTCATCTAGCATCTCCAGCTCAGACATAAAGCAGCTGTGGAAAAACATTTCTAAGACTGGATGGCACTTCACACACACCTTATTTAGAGATGACTGTGAACTATTAGCCCTCTTTATACAATATAAATAGCAAATACTAAGATTGATACAAAGCACCAGTCAGGAGTTGACAAGTAAAATGTCTACAGATTTCTCCCTCATAAAATGGAAAACTAACTTAAAACCACAGCATCCTTTCTCAAACACATATTAAGGCTAAAAAGTTTTCTCTCTTGTATGAAAACTCTCTTAATGCTTTATTACAGTTTAATAATTTGATAACCACCCAGCAGTATTCTAATTTATGCTTGAGTTCAGTATCTGGATTTGTCACTCTGTTTTCATGTTAATCAGAGCTTCGCATGGAGGAAAAACACACACAATCATAGTCCAGTTCCTCATTATTCTTTTGCTTCTGTACTGGGCTTAGCTGAGCAGTGTGATTTGTTAATTTGATAACTTCTTTATTTTGCAAGGCAGTAAATTCAGAATCAGTAGATGTGTTACCATGCAGGAAACAAGCCCTGTTACTACTCCCAAAGAGTAACCAGACTTGCATTAAACCAGTTGTAATACAGTTGACCCTCCATTATCTATTGCAATTGGGAACTAGACAAAATTCATGGAAAAAAACATGCGTACTGTGGTTACCAGTCTGCACGGTGCAGGGACAGCTGTGCAGATCCAGTCTAGATCCAACAGGGATAATGATGAATTGGATGTAGCAAGTCCCTCTGGGTTTGAAATAACTCCTGTAGGGGACAGAATCCCTCTGCGCAACAGTGCTCAGCGCTCCTGGTTGTAGAAGAAACCAGTGCACGTGGTGCATCAATTCTCCTCCACAGCCCCATGTTCTGCCACAGAGACAACTTTCTGGGACCTGTAATACTGGGAACAGCACACAGATGCCCAAACAGCTTTCCTTGTGTGTCTTTCTGAATCAGCACTGGTTAACTTACATTAACCAGCCTCAGATATGCAGGGATCTCCAGCAAGAAACCCTTGCCTTCACTATCAGCCCTTAAACAAGGTCTGGAAAGGGGTGGATCCTGGCTCCATCCTTCCAGTCACTGAGGTAAATTACATGCACCTGAGCTTTGCTGGGTTGGTCCTGCCTGCCCACCACGTGCTCCATCACTGCTTCAAGCTATGACTTCGAATCTCCACTACAATACCTCACAGTTGTTCAGTTTTCAGCGGTACCAGAAACCAACATAAGTCAAATGTGTGGGCATAACAAACTGAGATACCTTAGGACTCCTGCTAAGCAAGCAGGGTGTTTCTGTTCTTCACAGGGCTTTTTTTGTCAAAAATAATCTACTTTTAGTACAGCTCTTTCATGTTTCTATGTAGTTTTAAATCAAAGTCATCAATTCGTTTTTTGCCAGAATTTTTCAGACTGTTTTAAGTATCTGTTGATTATTAACTAGATATATGTGCAATTTCTATCATGTATGCAATATCTTCACTTCAAGAAGACGACATATATGCTGCAAGTTCTCTATATACCCAAGAACCTTTCTGAAATGAAATCTCTATGACATGGCCTTCCCCTTATCTACTTCTAAAGACAAATACAGTGTGTGACAATGACTGAGATACAGTTTTTTTTTTTTTTTTTGAGAAAGGAAGAGATAATGCATGCACTCAAAAATATTCTGGGAGTTATTTTTCATTTTTAAACTGCAGAGCAATTCCAGTGCTCTTGGAATTTCCTACTGAATTCTAAAAAGTTTTTGCATACAAAATGACTACATGTTTAATAAGTACTCTAAATTTCATCCTTTAAATAAATAAGAGTGTGTTTAGCAAAGGCCATTTGTTCCAGTGTTTCTGTTCAGTTATTTATATACAATTTAGAAAACAAGAAAATAGAATGAAATTCTATAGATGCACTGCATTAGAAGTGTTGTCAAGACTGGCTGAAGATTACTGATTCTGCTTCAGTTGGAATTTGTACAAGTAATGCTATCTAAAGAAGAACCATATGAGGGCAAATTCAGCAGCACAGAATGAAAACTATTGAAGTTTAATCTAGTGTCAAAGTACCTAAAAAAAAATTAGACATTCAGCAATACACAGACTTTCGCCAATTCATATGAATATGTGAACATCTAAAAATACCTAATAAACACCCCAAATTCCTCTATTTTCCATCTATCAAGACAAAGCCAAGCTGCAAAGTTCAAAAATCCTAATAGAACATCATTCGATCACAGACCCGCAAAGAACTATTTTCTTTTGAAAGTGTCACATCTATTAACTTGTAATTCATTAAAGAGTGCTTAACTGGCACCTAACAGCATCAGTTTTACAAAGTACATAGTGACATGTGCAAAAATGAAAATTACTTCAAATAAATATTCAAATAATGTAATTCCATAAAAACATTATTTCAGTACAGGCAGCATCTGTGATGCAAATCAAAACTGCTTCTCTGAATGCTATTCAGATTTGAAGAAATATAAGTAGGATATTTGGAAGAGGGAGTCAGACAGTAAATTATCTGTATCTGTAAATGCTATTTAGTTAACTTTTAATGCCTGTTTTTATTAAGTTTTTTTATTATTTGCTCAAATGCTGAACAGTGTTGGTACCCAGCATTAGTACCGTTCACTGTACAGTAAGCATGCATCCCCCACAAAACACAATAAAGAAACAGTCACGGGACTGAACTGCCACAGCATACAAAACATACGGTAGCAACTAGTGCCTTAAACTGAAGCAATAATCCACCAGAAAAAGAAAGATAATATTGGACAATATTTCCTTCAGCTAAGAAATTATGGGCTGTGTAGTTATAGCACAAGTGGAGGACACAGGAAATCTGGGATCTGTCACAGATTTCCCACGTGGCTTTGACAAAGCCCTGTGGAGTTAACTTCGGTTGTTTGAGGCTTTTTTCCCTCTCAGTGCAGCTTGTGCCTAAATCTTGACAACACCTGTGTAGTGTGTGCTAATTAATACAAAAGGGAAGATGTTACCAGTACAACTTCTGTACCTAAACACCAGCAAAGTCAGACTTTAATACAGGTCAAACAATTTTAACAAAAGCAGAAGCTAGGCAATAAAAGTACAAGTATTAAGGCAGGCAACATACACCTCTCCAGGTGCTAATAGGGAAGGAATAAAGAATGATATGAACTCTACCACTGACTGGCCCAGTTGCTACACAGGAGGAATTAGGATGAAGCAATATATTCCCACTCCAAACCACCACTCTATTTTTCTGCTTCCTTCCAAAAAGGATAAAAAAGGGGAAAACAAGATGTCATTTCATAAAACACACCTCCATTGCAGTTTTCACACTCAGAATATTATCCTCACAAAATCAAGCCTTCAGTAGCATGAATCAGAAATATCTACTGTTTTTTCCCTCCCCATGTTTTATGACATCAGCACAATTTTCATTTAGACAAGTAACTGTAGTAGAGTCATTTCAACAGACCAGCATGGTCTAATGTCTTAGATTTGAGCAAAATAGATGCCACTCCATGCTGTTTTGGCTGAAAAAAGGGTTCCACTCTGTAAGGCAATAGAAAGCACAGCAATGACAGCAGAGCAGCAAGGTCCAAGGCTGCAGAAAGTGAGAATTTGCTCAAACACAACAGCCGTGGGCAAAGAAATAAAACAAAGAATCTGCTTACCTTCAGAAAGCTTCAGGTACACAGGGATCTCCAGCAAGATACCCTTGCCTCCACTGCCAACCCTTAAGTGAGGGCTGGGAAGGATCCTGGATCCTGGCTCCACCCTTCTGGTCACTCAGGTACATTGCATGCACCTGAGCTCCTCTGGGTTGGCCCTGCCTTCCGACCAGGTGCTCCATCACTGCTTCAGGCCGTGACTGAGCACTTCTGCTACACACTTATTCTCTAAGGACTAGCGCAACATTAAAATAACTAACCCACAACCATCTTCTCTTTTCAGTCACTTGTACAGTGTTCTCAGATTACCTGGTTATAGTCATTATGTCCTGAGCTATTTTGTTTCTACCTACAGGGGAAATATAACCTCAACAAGATAGCTCAATGCTGTCCTCAGCGTCACTGGACTATATCTTGTGTATCTTGAACAAGGCTTTACTATTGAGTAAAGCATTTCCTATGTGACAGCCAACATGGTGATTAAATTGTAGTAGTTATTTTTACTTGTTTCAGTGTTGCTAATAGATGTTCAGATGCTAAGTACTTAATGCATTTAAAACTTTTAATTAGTTATAGTCAATAACCAACTGAAACAAGTATCTTGCACAATAAAAAATGCAGGCTAAAAAAATGTTATTTTCAATTTGCTTTATGTGAAGAATTTACCAAAATTTTGCAGCAGAGAATGAAGTGATTTATTTTAGTATGTGCACCAAATCTTAAACTGAAGAATGACTTGCTTAAACTTTCCTTTTCAGGGACAGAGAAGACTGGAATCAGACTCTGGCTCCAGAGTTATAACGTAATACTACAACCCAATCTCTTTAAGCATCTTAAAAGAATGAAAGGCATCTAACAATGTATGACTCTATCCATGTATCCCTAAAACACAACATTTATTAACAAACTGTTTGTATAAGCCATATTTAAATTTCTAGGAGATGTGAAACCACAGTTAAATACTGAAAGTGAAGCATCTTGTTTCTCAGATATATTCAGTTGCTATTCATCCAGCATTGCTCTCAAATGGACCTGCTGGCAATTATTAGAAAACAGGCATTTCATTGGAAGCCCTAACTTATTGTAGTTCCAATAGTCACACAAAACTTCTAAATCAAACATTCCTGGAGGTGTTCAAGGTGAGGTTGGATGGAGCTGTGGGCAACCTGATTGAGTGGGAGGCAGCCCTGCCCACAGCAGAGGGTTGGAACTGGAACTTTAAGGTTCCTTCCAACTCACATTGTTCTATGATTCTATAATTTCTTTCAGTGCTGTCCTTTCTAAGCCATAGTCATCCTGTCTAGGGCACCTCAAAAAGACTGCTATGCACTGTAATAATAGGAACAATACAAGAATATCTTAATTACAATAGTAGTCAAACTTAGTCGCTTCTTTTTAATTGCATTTTTGCAAAGCGTAAAGTGCAGTAGGCTTCTAGATCTGACACAGATTTCTGGGAATACAGCACAAAAATGAAAAAAAATAAGAGAGGATGAAGGTGCCTTTGCGGTTCTGACTAGGGTATTCAAAGCATGGGTATGAAACTAAATGTATCCACAAGGGATAAGAAAGCTACATTGTTTACCATATAAGTATAAAATGCAAGGATTTTCAAATAAATATTTTGCCATGCTGGTAAAGGATTTTGACAACAATGTCATTGTGTTAAAACATCATAAGAATAGCTTATTATTTCACAAAGTCCCTTGAAAATCTAAGTTCTCTTGACCAGAAAATTGGCATCTGTTGTCCTTCCTACAAAACTGACACCTTAGAAATGATCAGCAATCGCAAATGTAAAAACAACAACAAAAACAAAAAAACAACAAACAACCAAAACCACAACAAAAAAATCTCCAAATCCACACGCTATTGTTCTGTGTGCAAATCTGATTCCTGGAACCCTGAGGACAGCTATTTAAAGATGCCTGTGTCTCATCTGGTATGCTCAACTCCCTCATCCTTCATACTGATTTGGGCTGGGTATAGTCAGAGAATAATCTTAATTAATATAAGGAAATGAAGTCTGATTATAAGGGATATATTCTGGCCAAATTCCAGTTGCAGTAATTACACTTTGCTTTTCTGAATTCTTCTCAGTTAACTGCTGTTGAACGTAGGATTCTCTAACAAGGTTATGTGCAAAAGCAAGAGTAATTCCTGGGAGTCCACATACTAAACAGGTGAAACTTTCTGTATGATTTGTAAGATAGTCTTAAGTGTAATTATTTTATTTTACCTAGTGGTTTGTATCATAAAATAATCAAGAGATTCCCATCATGAGTCAGCCTTTGTTAACAAAAATGCAACAAGAACATGATAAACATATTGATCTCATTGATATGATTGGTTTACTGAGCCTTCATTAGCTTAATCACTAAAAAGAAACCAGGCCTGGATAGCGTGCTGTCAGTTTAATTTTTTTGCAATAAGAACTGACATATAATGAACACGTATATGGGTGGATGACCCAACACTTAGACATATTTCCTCTGTGACCTGATCTTAAAACCTTTTTCATTTCTTTAGTGTTTACCTTCACTAGCTCTGCAAAACTTTATCTATAGATGAAATGTGATGAAATTCTTTACAGCCAAAGTTGAGTTGGAGCAAAATATCATGCACAAGGATGCCACTATCAAAAGCTTTGCCTCAGAGCTGGGTCAATTACCAACAGCCACACTCAGCCAGAAGTGCTGACCCTAGAGAATGCTGCAGAATACACATTATTTGAATTGTGACTACTCCATGTCAAACATGTCAAAGTTAAATTATCTGGAACTTGGTGAAGAATGGAATACAAATAATTTTTTTTTTCTCAATTTCTGAATGCTTTTCTGTGATGAAAACAAGAAGTCCTCTTTCTTATAAGCATTCACCCTGCATTTAAAAGGTGGTATGCATTGCCCTCAACATATTGCTCTTACTTATAGTTGTTCAATGATTTGTTCCATTTCTTTGACAAATAAAAACAGTGAAAGCTGAAGAGAGATATTAAAATACATCATAAAGAGTAGAGTAAGCATCAGTTTGACTATCTACCGACAGGCTTCCAGATACTCAGAAGCACTGTTTATTTCAGCAGACATACTTCTGCTGCAATAGCTGATAGCTGACTAAATGGCCAAGGGAAGTTCACTCCTCTCAGACCATGGCTTTCTGGCCTTCAGTGCAAAGCAGGCCGGGCACAGGCAGTACAAATGCCTGAGCTGCAACCGAGGTATAGAACACAAACAACTATTGAAAAGCTGCATTAATGTGCCATCTTTCCTCCTTGCATTTCATAACTTTATTTTTGTGTGAAAATGTATGAGCTACAGACAGTCCAATGTCATTTAATTAACTTGATCAGTAACTGGATAATACGGTTTACCACTATTCCTATCTACACTATTACAGTATTCTTATCTACACCATTCCAGTTACAATATAGTAACTCTCTTGCTTTATTAAATATGATGTTTCCTGCTCTTTTTAAAACGTGAAAGTAGATAAAAATTTCAAAATATATTTAACATTTTCTTTATATTTATTATCATCAAATAGGCCTTCAGACACAGTAAATTATTCTATATCATTAACTTCAAAAGAAGTTTGCCATCTTTCACTAGTATTTTACAGTAGTTATTTTTGCTATGTATTTAGGAAATTACAAAATTTCTTATCTGTCTTTTCTAGAAAGAGAGAAAGGATAAATATTCCTTTCTAGTTATTGCCCTGTGGCTTCCTCAGAGCATTTTTTTTTACCTATTTAATTTCAAGATTTGTTTACATTCACTAATACATGGGTTAGTTTATTCTTCATTTATTTTAATTTTATGCTCCAAGGATATCTTACTGAACACTCACTGTAAAACCTTCAACTGTGGTCACTCACACCCTGAAATTTTCTCTCTACCTAATCCTGCCTTGTGCCACAACAGATGAATAAAATTCTTATTGTTTTCTTTACAAAATACATTTCTTCTAGCAAAACATGCACACCTCATAGTATATGTTATTTTAAAAAGTTTGCATAAATTTTCACAGTGTGTGTACACATAAGCACGCATGCTCAATGCCCCAAACACATACACAGAGCTACTGCTGAAAACTTTCATTAGAATTTTTTAAGGAAGTCCATCTGCCATAGTTCAAGATGCCCTGTTTCTGGATATTTCTTAGCCATTTTCTCATTGAAAGCATAGGTAGGAGACTGTTGAGCATTTAATCTTGCTACTATTAAAATGATCTGATTTGTAAAGATGTTTTGAAGGGCTTTTCCCCACCTGCTGGGAACCTTGTGGCATGGACACCCCCCCACATACAGCACCTTCAGTTTAGTATCCTCTTTCCTGTCAATACCAAGGATGAGGATAGTACTGTAGGAAGGGATATGTTTTGGTCACAGAATCATAAGGGTTGGAAGTGACGTCTAGAGATCACCTAGTCCAATCCCCTGCTAAAGCAGGTTCCCTACAGTAGTTACACAGCATCCAGGCGGGTTTTGAATATCTCCAGAGAATGAAGTTCCACAACCTCTCTGGACAGCTTGTTCCAGTGCTCTGTCACCCTCAAAGTGAAGAAGTTCTTTCTCATGGAACTGAGAAAGAAACATAAGAAGTTCCAGTTTGTGCCCAGTACCTCTTCTCCTGTTGCTGGGCACCAAAGAAAAGAGACTGTCCAGGCTCTAGGGGCTCCTATCAGTGGAATCCCACCAGAGTCACGAGGCTGGAGTTTCTCCCACAGCCTGGCCTGCTGCAGAAAGAAGTGGTGACCTCGTTGGTCAGAGCAGGTGGAGCTCATCACCTTCTAACCCAGCAGGGGATATGCCTGCTGCTCCGCTGCCAGAGAGAAGAAACAAAGACCTTTGTCTTCTGAACTAGGAGATCATAATCTGGGGTTAGCATCAGCTCATAACCTATATTTGGTTGTTTTAAGAGATTGGCTGCTTTGTAAGAGGATGGAGGCAGTTCTGTAGTTTGTTTGGATTCTGACTTCATTTTGAATTATTGAAAGACAAACAATAAGTTCAAACCTGAGGAAAATTCTTTCATGATTGATTGGTGATATTTGTTTTACTTAGTGCTGCTCTCCAAAATGTTCAGTTTTAATTTTACAGCTAATCAGTCTGCAAACTGTAAAAAGCCCCAGATTTCATCTCCACTGAGAAAAGACTTTTGTTGTTTGTGTTCCACCTTTAAAAAAGAAAGGATGATGGCCTCTAGAGGTAACAGTTCATACTTATATACAGTAGACATAAGTACACAAAGAAAGTATTTTCTGTGGAGTCAGGCATTGATCCAATCAAGCAAAACTAACTGCCACAAGGGTGTGCCACTCTATCAGGAAAAGGAGAAGGGGAGAGAAAGAGAAAATGGATGGAGAAAGGGATGTGCATGAGGGATCAAAAACATCAAAAAAAAAAACAAAACAAACCACCAGTTGGGAACACGGAGCAGAAAATCCAATAGCAAAAAATAAACTGGGGATGGAGAAAGATCATTACTAATGGTCTTAAACATCTTACTCTTGCCATGAATAATACCTTATTCCCTCCTTAAATGGACATATTTCCAAAATGGCAAGACTGTTGGTGTTTGTCAAAAGACAGTACCCTAGATACTCTAGTGGGATCGAAAAGACAATAGGTAGAAACTGAGGAAAATCAACCATTCTTTGTTACATCTCTCTTTTTCAGTACAGAAAGCAGCATTTCCTACAATAAGAGAAAGAATTAGCACTACATTTATCCTACTCTACTGAGTTCTATGACACAACAGGAGCTACAAGCCATGGACAGTCTGACTTTCAATTAGTTTCACCAAAAAAGAATATTAAACAGCCCCTTAATCACCCTGCCCCGAGAAGGCCAGGCACATACGCCTTCCTGCCTCACCAAGAAAACACCAGTGGACAGAGAGAATTTCAAGTTCTCTGCTGTCTTAGGAACAATTTCCATCTGTAACACTCTTGATGAGTCTTCACCATTAAAAATCTCCCTTGTTTATACAGCAATAATAACCTGTGTGCAAAGTCATGCTGAGGCACATTAAAGTCTTATCATCTCATTCTTCTAAAAATTATTTCTGCTTGCATCTCTGGAAGGTGAGACAAGTAACCTTACTAAACATATGACAGAATCATATGTGCTGGACAAAGAAGAGTTTTAAAAAGTAGGGCTATTTGGAAAAATTGAAAAGACATTGCACAGTCAATGACAAATTCTACTAGAAATTAAAGTAACATTTTGTCAAAAGCTTGCCTAACATGGCACATAAAACACTTTAATCATCTATGAAGTAAATATATATCACTAGCTCTAAATAAAATTAAAGTAAGAATATATACAATAGCATTTCAATAGCATTTCATTTTTTGCTATCCATACAATCAATCTGCATTTTAAATCAAAGGGAATTAGGAAATACAAAATGGAAAAGTGACCCAGAGTCACCAAGATGTCTGTGACAGTTATTAACAGAACTCACCTCCTAGCTAGGGACTGCATTTGCCTTGTTGAAAAATGACCCACACAGACTGGAGAAGACAGACCCAAAGCAGTGAGACAGGCATAGAATATTACACAGAGAAATAACACAGCGCAGGCATTTTAGCGACATTACCACAACACATTTGGTATTTGTTCTTAAAGACTAGCAGGATTAGGCCCTTTGAGAAACATGTCATTTATGTAAGATAGGTTGTTTTAAAAGCATTTTTTTGAAGTAACACAAAACCAGTTAAATAATAAAAACAGAACAACTCTTGCACTGGTTTTCTACAAGATGTTTCTCTAGCTAAACATAAGGATATAAAGTTGTTGTTGCTACTTAGCACCTTCTGCTTTTACTGAATAGCGAAAAAAAGTCCAATCTCATCAATGCCACAGGACTGGAAAGAAAGGTTTTTTGAGGAGACAAAGGAGGGCAACATGCTATCGATCCTTCCTTCTTTCTAGTTCTATATTAAGGAGCAGGCTCATGATATCAGGAACTGAACATTCTTCCTTTTGGTTGACTAACTGATTGGAGAGATTTACAGTAGATGAAAAAATGAGCAAATGTTTTACTCACCAATCTAATGCAAAGAAATATTCCCCATGCAATCATAATGTAGGAAAAAGAAAGTATGCAATTCTTTCAGAGTGTAAACATCAAACATTTACACTTTAATTGTTTTCATAATAAAAGGACAAAAGTTTTACAAATACTTTTCAAAGATGTAGACTCTTTCATGCATCGAGACTTCTGCTACTGTCATTCCACTGCTTGACCCAAAGCCCCATACTGCCACCTACTGTTCTGTGGCCACACAGGGAGTAACGTTGAAAACTTCGAAAGGATACTTCAAATTACTTCCCAGTAACATGCACCGTTTAGTTTTGATTTTTGGAAATACGGTACTACAATATAAGAAAATCATATCTAATTGATGAAAATGCAGATAATAACTTCATCTGATTTTTTTTTTTTTCTGAGAACCAATTAGGAAATTATTAAAGAGAAAGCAAAAGAATGATGGCAAAGTAAGCACCATTTAGCCATTGTAAGTGGGAGATATAATCACATTTACAGTGTATAGCATATTGCACAGAATCATACATTGTACCAGCATTTAGAAGAAGTTTGATCCTGTATACCATAAAAAGAGGCATGACAGAAGAGGCAGAAAAAAAAACAGTTAAATAAAAGATGCCTTGGTCTAATGGCAAATATTTTATCCTCAGTGTTTAAACATGCAAAGTAAACGCACAGTTAGTTCTGGATACAACTTCCAAAACTATACAATACTAATGCTACGTTGCTCTGTTCTTCACAGGATCAGACCTAATGTTCTGCATCCTCAGCACTCAGAATTTGTGTGTGGTCTGAACTATTGCGCTTTTATTCAAAATTCAGAAGAAAATTAGAGTCTGCTTAGTGGCTATCATGAAGAACAAAACGTTTCAAGCAAGCAAAACAACCCAAGTGAAGGCTTGAACAGAAGGAGCAGAACAGTCTTAGATCAACTTTAGCCAGTTGTAAAACTGCATCTTGAGGCTATAGTTACCTGAAGCACCGTGACACCATCTGGAGGGTTGCTGCTAATGAAATAAGAAGATTCTGCTTCCATTCTTTTCTTCTCAGAGGCTCTGGCATTCATTAGACCCCTCTGTGACTTCATTCAGCTCAATAACCTGAAAGAAAATTATTCATTGTTTCTACTTGAATAATAAGATGGAGTTTATGAAAAAAATATGATACATGGTAGAGAGGATATAAGGGATGGAATCAGAATCAGGCAGCTCAGAATAGGGTGAATATAAGGGAGGACTATGATATTTGCCTTTCACTGTGGAGTTGTGAAAAAAAAAAATGATCTAACCAGACAAAAATATTTGGACTTTGAACACTTTCACTTTGTCATCCTAATTTTCAGTCTACTTGCTTGCTTTAAGATTGCTCTTCATTTCCTTTCCCAGTGAGAAAAATGATTCAGTGCTTTGACTTTGCGTATTGTCCACTCTCCCAGCTGGCAAATGGGGGCATGCTGCATACAGCGCATGGGACAGAACTTGGCTTGTGCCTCGTATGTTCCTCTCACTAACATTTCTCGTGGCACAATAGATTGCCTGCTGCTTTTCTTTATTTTTCCTGTGAAACATTTTATAAAACCACTACCAGATCTTGCCAGATTATTTAGACATGTACTATTTGCCTTCATAAAGACCTAAGTACTTACTCTAGTCTAAGCGTACAAACACTGCCATATGTTGATGATCATATCATGTGTTACAGAATGGCACAGCTAAACATACAGGGATTATGAATACATGGGAAAAAGACCTGTAGTAGCAAAGCAATAATGAACAGATCAGCCAGAAAAACTGTACAGGTTTCTATCCTTATGGTCCTCACAGTTTGTCATCTGTACACTTTGGGAAGAACAAATGCAGTAATTTACTCATCATGCAGCTTTAAAACACTTTGTAAAGAATACTCATATTTTCCCCCATATTTAAGCAGATTTAGCACCCAGTCAATCACTTCTGTCCATGTTGATCTGGAAATCACCTAGTGAAATCTGGTACTCTGCATGTTTGTCCAAAAATGGATGTGTATCTTCCTCTTAACTTTATTGAGCAACCTAACAGATGTCAACAGGTTTACTTGGAAATAAACGGAAAACAGTCTATGAACTATTGGTATATATTAATTTTATGTCTAAATTTGTTTCTAGGATTTTATTGATTTGCTTTGGCAGAAAGAAAGTAACAAGAATAAATGCAACTGAAAACTGTTCTTGTGAGATATACTCACAAAGCAGCTAAATAACCATTTAATCTGGGCCTAAATACAACCTTCAGATCAAGCAGGTAGAGTGATTTGTTTGACAAATCAAAGAACTTTTGCTTAAAACAAAATGAAAAAATGTTTAATTTTAACAGACTAATGCAGAAATGGCTGATATTTAAACTGATGCTAGGTTCTTTTAGTTCTGCTTTTCTGAGATAAAAACATCGTTTTCTTTCTGAGCTTCTTCTTTCATTTATTTGATCACAAAGAGAAGATACTGTAGATTTATGTGTTGTTTGTGCTGGAAAGCACAGCTGTTTTAGCTTTTCTGTCAGACCCCCAGGATCCTGTCATTATAAAGACTTTTTTAAATGCACCGTGGGTATGCCTAAGCAAATTTAATTTGTATTAAATTCTGGATCCAAAGGAAAGGGGAAAAAAAGTAGAACAAAAAACCCTCCAGCAACACCTTCAGAAAATGTGGTATTTTATTCTAATAATGTAATAGTCTTCTAATCTTGTATGGGTAAAAAAATGGTTAAAAAAATGTCCTATCGTGGAGGCTATTTAAACATAACAGTGAGGCAAAAAGTATGCATTAGCAGTAACAATGAAAATAAAAAGCTGCTTTTTTATTTTCATATCGTTAAGTAGCAAAGTACAGAAGGTCATTTCTATGAACAATTAATTTTGGGAATTAAGAAAAAGAAAACAAGGTGGCAAAACAAATAGTAAAAAACTCAAAGCGATGTAAGATGAAAACAGGAAAGTTTAGGGGTACTATAGAAATAATAAGGAGATTCAAAGAAAAATCATTACAAATAACAAGGAAACTTGTGAAAGAATCTCAGAGATGGAATATCAGAGGCAAAAAGAACACGTGACGTATCATCAAGAGTGGTTTCTTGGCATCACTGAGCAACAACAAGATAACAGCTCTTTCAACTAAAAATGAACAGAAAATGTTGAACGGGATCAAATCAGTCTCGGGAAAAAAATCTATTAACAGTAACAATTAATTGGCAGAAAAATGTATTCACCTACTACTGAAAGAATTGAAGAATGAAGTGGTTGTGTCAATAAAATCAGTTACTGCTAGAAAAGGATGGAAGTAAAAAAATACAGTTACCACTGACGAGATATTAGAACAGTTTATAAGCAGGAGGATACATAATAGCTTGTGTTGGAGTCTAGGTTTAGTCCACAATGCCCTGATGGGTGCTTGACGGGACTTTAAACAGAAATGGAATGAGAAAGAGGTTGAATATTGATTGCGAAGGGGGAAAGCAACAATTTCTCATATCGTACCTGACTGTGAATAATACCAAATATTTACTATTTTTTTCCCCCTAACAATTCGTATTTAAAAGATAAGCATTACAGGAGCAGAACAGAAGAACGAAATTTATTGAAAAATATGGGCTTAATTCTGAGCTCACTGAAGTCAGGGAAGGACTTCCAATGGCTTTAATGGGCTTTGCCTCAAGCCATTATAGTGTAGCAAAGAAAACAATATAAACCAAAGTGGGATTTATATCCCTACCATAAATAATGTATGTAATCTCAATTACTGGAGGCAGTATTTGTATATATCCAATTTATCATTATTAAAGAGAGATTACAGCAGCTTTATGTGAGACAGAGGCAAATCTAGGTCATTTACATTATCCACTATAATTACTCAGGCACTTTCATTCTTAATCTTTAAAATCTCAATCTTGCCCCCATGTGGCCCAGGAAAATATAGCATGCAGGCACAGTGTAAATTCATCTGTAACTAAACTGGAAATAAATACTACATATAGTCAAAACTACTCCCTAGTTTCGTAATTTTTTCCTTCAAATTTGAAATAAAAATGACAAATAGTCAAAGCACAAACAAAATGTAGGATTTTGCTCTTCAAGCTGTACATACTATTAGCACTTCTTAAACTGACAATACTGAAGAAAAACATTTGGCAGACTTTTGCATCCGTAAAGCGTCCCTCATTCCCTCTCACTAAGGATTTCTGCACACGCGACAGAAGCCAGCTGTTGATGTCAGATGATAATGGCTACAGCTGATCTCAGTTACACCATTTTCTGGGGGCATCTCAGCTGTGACTTGTTAAATTGCTTTGTCCTGTGGAACTGCCTACAGCTCTGCCCTCAGAGCTAAGTTTGGCCCAGTGGCACAGTACACCACCTTCTATTCCTACTGCCTACGTATTCCTATGTATCAAAACAAAATTTGAAAATAAAACAGCTTCAAATGTCTGTATGGTCTTCAGGATGGAAAACGGCCACTTCAATGTATTAGCAAAGGCTTGTGCATCATCAACATCATCATCACCATCATCAAAATGAAGGAATTCTGGTGGAAGTCAGAGGGGACAGCTACCAGCAGCTTTGGATGGCAATACAAATCCATGGGTACAGAGCTTAAAGGACAATTCCGGAGAAAATACTACTTTGTCCCTTGAAGAAAAGTAACTCTCAAATAAGATGCTTGCAGATAATATGCCTGAAAACAGACAATATTACAACCACCCCAACAATTTCAGCAAAAAAATAAACCAAAACCGACGACATGTAACTTGTTATTCATTTAATTACTTATCTGACAATACAATAAGGTTTGTGGCATTACTGTTACTTCCATGCTCTCTGCCTTCTCTATGAAAAAACTTCTCTTCAGTTTAATCCAAGCAGATTTAGTGAAAACAGATTCCAACCTGGTCCATTGTGTCCCTCAGAAAAATGTTCCACCGGATTGCCAGATTCTTTCTTATCAGGAACAAGAGAACCAACCATTAATTTTAAAGAGGTCATGTCATCAGCTGTGGACATGCAGACTCTCTGACTGGGCTCAGTCTGTTTCTTCTTACAGCAATGGGATGCACAGTTCCCAAACCTCACATTTTGTCTTTTTCATCGTGTTTTTCCAACAAAGAATTCTTCCTTCCCAATAACTTGCTACCACAATTTTGATGTAATTACTATTCAGAAAAGCTGGCAGGCCACAGTCCCTTATTTTATTTATTAAATGGAAAAGCAACAACCAAGCTCCTAGGCTCCCCATTTGCTTTCCTTCTCCCTGACATCTTAACCAAACTGGTTCAGCGCCAGCAGCCATCTGATCTTTTTGCTCTCCTAAAACTACCAACAAAAAGGAAATTAATGCCAACTGTGGAGGTGATTTTGTATTGAAACTTTTCCAATAGAATCCAGACTTAGACCACCAATGTGTTTCACAGGGGACATCCACTCCTCATCAGATGGTTGTAATTTTCCAACAGCAATTGTCCTGGGATGCATTCAAAATAGTAACTAAAGCTAAGAAAGATTCTTTATTTCATTATCAATTATTACACCACTGATCTTTCAAGCTGGTTTCGTATTTGTAAGTATACCAATAAAAAACATCCTGCTTAAAGTTGTTACTTCTGTACAGCAACAAACCATAAATAAAATATAACCAACCTATTCAACGTAAGTTCATATTATTTTATAAAACACATTAACCTGCTCTACTTCTATCTCCAGCACTGCTAGTTAATATTTCCTTTCATCCTGCCAGCCAAAAGGCTAATCCTCACAGCAGCTGTTACTACTCCAGTACAGAACGAATGTGAATTTAACCTCTCCTGGATATAGTCTAATAAATTCTGTTGTTTTTCTAAGCACTTCTGTGAATTAAAATGGACGTTGGCTTGCCATCCAAATTCATGAACAGGTCTGAAG
>JANHGO010007777.1:0-52221 GCA_024606505.1 Aquila spilogaster | reverse complement strand
CGGCCCCGGGCGTCCTCCGGTGCGGTCCCCCCGCCGCAGCCCAAAGGCGGTCCCGTGAGCGGCGGCACGGCACGCAGCCTCCCTCGCCGCCGCGGATGCGAAGCAGGGGAAGGGATCGGGCGCTGCTGCGGTAGCGCCGAATAGCACTGGGCGTCTTCTGGCCCCTCAGCTGTAAAAGTTGATGGCAAATATAGCGCTGGCTTTTCGCTAGGCGCCAGTCGCGGCTGTGGCCGGCAGGCGTGGGCTCATCCCTCGCATCTGCTCGGGAGAGGTGCTGCGGGAAGATGGAGGGGAGGGCCGGGGACCGGCGCACTTTGAGGTCTGGTTCTGAAGTCCCTGCTGAGGAGCTTCGCCCGAGCACGCGCTGCGGGACCGGGGTCATTTCTGCTCCCGGGAAACACATGGATGTTTCCTTTCCGAGCCCGAGAGCATCCCTAAAACAAAAACTTGCGGCTGCGTACGTGGAGGGTGGGAAAGGTTCGTAACCTCAACGAGGTGCACGAAATGGCAAAACTGATAAAGCTCTGCCGTTTTCAGAAGGATGAAGGGTCACTCATTACCCTTTGTATCCTTGGGGAAAAAATGGTGAAAATCGGGACACTGGCGTGTCAGCTGGCACCGCCGCCTGGCTCCTGGCTTTCTAGACACTTGGCGAGCTTTGGTTCCTGTTGTCCAGGGCTAAAAAATGAGGCAGAATAAAGCAAACAGGGTTTGAAACATCAAGCCAGAACCTTCTCCTGTCTCATTCGTGCCAGTCTGTTATGCTCAGCGTGCCTTTTGGGATGTAGCGGAGGGCACAATTTAGCCCCTATTTCTCACGTTTCCATACATGCCTCCTTCCAAAGCCTGTCGAAATCGCGAGGAGGGAGAGGCAGGTGAGATTCCAGAGTGATAGCATAATTACACAGCTGTAATTTTGCCTCTCGCAGAATTCCTGTTCACGCGTCTATTAAAACCCATTGTATCTGGCAGGGCTTGTTGAGATCAGTGGAGTTAGTTATACAGAGCCCATCGTACTACGAACAATTCTGCACACAGTGTATGTGGGTTTGCAGATGTACTCCCAGGTACACCTCTGCCTGCTGTCAGTGCCGAGGCACAGCGGGGTCACAGCAGGAGGGCTGGGCTAACCCCGGTGGCACTTAGCTGCACGCACAAGTTCTGCTCCCTGGAGATGTGCACAGTGCCTGCAGGGTCCTCCTGCAGGATGATCGCTGTCCATTTATTTGCTGTTTCTGGTTTCCGCAGGGAATTTTTTTCAATGCTGATTGTATGATTCTGTCAGTGGTAGCAGTCTGACGTGAGAAACCTGCTCCATCTTTAGCCTAGATTTGAACAGATTTCACCTAAATTTAACTCGTGTGAATACAGGAAGAGATGACAGCAGTTAACCCTGGAGGTGCAGGCAGTGCTTTCCCTGGGGTAACCCGGCAGCAGGTCAGAGTGCCCTTTCGCTCACAGCATCATTTGTTTTCAGTAGACGGGCAGCAGAGAGCGGAGATCAGAGAGAGAATTTGTCCTGGAGACACTAAGCAGGGTGCGCTGCTCTGCCTGAAGGAAGTGCCCCTGTTGGAGAGGGGAGCGTGCAGCTGAACAAACTGCAGTGCTGCTCCTCCCAGCACAGCCCCAGAGCTCCCACTTAGCAGGAAGATCTGTGAATTAGTGTCTGAAGGGAAGAAGAGGGGTGGGAGGGAGCTCCTCCAGAACTGTCACAACAGTTAGTACACCTTCCTAATAGAAACTTCACGAGGTGCAGCAGCGGGGCTGTATTCTGTAAAGGAGTGGTGCAGTGGGAGCCAGCAGATCCGCTGCACAGTGGGCTCTGGCACCAGTGCCTGTTGTTGGAGCAGCAGTCAGGGTTATTGGACGCAGGGAAGAGAGGAGATGCAGGGCGTTCCGCTTCTGAGCACTGACTGGGTGCCTCGAGCTGTTTTTAAAATAAATAAATCTGCATAGCATAGTGCAGAGAGCATAACAGCCATGCATGTTAATTCTAGAGAAGGCAGTTTTTCACTTAGCTCTGATTTGTACCCGATAGCATTAGCAGCTGTCATCTGAGTGTCCTTATTATCGAGTTCCTTCAGCACCTCCGCTTGCTCTCCAAGCTCAGCAGTTAGGAAGCCCACTTTGGTTTTGCACTGTTGTTTTCACACGGCTAGCGCACATTCACCTGTCAGAGATGTTTTGCATGGTAAATATAGATGTGCACACCTAATTGCTTACGTAGAGTCAGACAGCGAAGCACATCAGCTGTGGTTATAATGCACTTAGCCAAATAAGCGGGTGAGAAATACACACCCGTAGGGGGTTTGGAACAATCAGATGGGTGAAGGTTGTGCCCACAAAGAGTACGACTGGGGTTGGTTTGTGTTTTAATCTGACTCATTACGTAAGAGCATGCGGGCCAACACTGAACTGCTGTCAGTGCATTTATTGCTTTGCAGAACGTAAAGTCACAGATTCACGTAGAGCACCTTCAACAGGCGGTTCCCATACTACAGGGCAGGGCGGCTCATTCTTGCCTTCAATCAGAGCCCCGCAAGATTTGGTGTATTTTCTCAGGTTTCTGCTTGCGAAGCCACGTGGCACCCGCAAAGCTGGACTATTTAAGCCCATCACATAGGATTCCAAAACCTGCTGGTCTGTAAATTCCTGGGATTTTTTTTTTAATTTTAAGTTGACCTAGGATTTTCACTGCTGGCCATCGGCAGTACTGCTCACATTTCCTTCACCAAGCTATGAGCTGGGTCGCAGGGCCAGCCCCAAAAGTTTCACCTTAAAGAGACTCACCCCTTGTTTGCATAGCCCAGCTGAGAGCCCTTCATTTCGTCCTACGTCCATCTGATAAACGTTAGCGGAAGCAAGGGCAGCAGTATGGTCAGGGCTCCCAGAAACCACTGCGGTGGGCAAAGAAAAATCCTACCAGCAGTGCACAGCCTCGCAGAATGAATGCAGGGCTGTGAGGCAAACAGTCATTTCTTTATGACTCACTGACGGTCTCTGACCTTGAGGAAGTCACTTGACCTCTTTTTGCTTCTCAGCCCATTTGAAAAATAAAGAGCAGGAACCACGATCCAGTCCTGGTGGTGCATTCAACCGAGTTTTCCCAAGTCAGTGGTTTGTATTCTTTGAAAATAAAGATGAATGTAGGAACAATGCCTGCAGAAAAACAAGCTCGCCAAATACCACTCATGTCCCGGTCTCCTTTCCACTCATATAGCATCTTGTGCATAGTTGAAGCTAAAATGCCTTTGAACTGCAAGTAGGTAGGGAGCATCTACCTGCTACAAATGCAACCACTATCCCCATTAAATGCAACAATGATTTATTCCAGCATTACTGCCCAAAGGTTTCAAAGGATCTGCCCAAAAGGATAACAAGGACTGTGTCTGCTCTGCAGAGAGGAGTAAGTCCCACTCCTTCCAAAGCAGCAAAATGCACAGAGTAAGCATAGTTTTAAGCTTTTTCGTGAGGGAACATTGCAGTGCGATAAGCAAACCTTTGTTGGTTTTCCTAAGCACGCAGAAATACTGGAGCTAATCTTGGCAGGAAAAGCAGAACCAGAGACAGAATGAAGGACGAGGAGTGATGCTGGGAGATGTGAATGTTCCATTCTGCCTCTCTGTGCTGACCAGTTCTATTAGCTTCACCAAACTTTCATCCTTTGAGCCTCAGTGTATACATTTGCATTGATGACCTCTTGGGAGTGCTGGAAGGCTTTGTTAATTACATGAATGTCAGTTAAATGTAACATGTTCATCTCCATTGAAGTACGCTTAGTTTAGTCCAGGAGTCCAGTCAAGAGGGCACACATACCTGCAGAGCATTACAAAGCATAGCCATCCAAGCTGGGTCTCAGCCTGGACAGCAAGTACAGCCTTCAGAGAGCAGTCCTTCTGAGACAAGGGGCCTTAATCCAAGCGAAAATACAACTATGTATGAGAAAAGATGCTGGAACTTGTCTGCACTGACCACCCACTAAGACTCCTCAAAAGGAGCCTCTACTAAAATCCCACCCCAGTATATAGCAGTTAACAAGTACAGACTCTACCAGGGCACATTGCTGTGGGTGTTAAAGCAGCCTTGGATTGTTGCTTGATGTGAAGTTTTTTTACGTACTGCATCAACACACACACAAAAAAATGCTTGGTGAGGATGCCATGCAGTGGGAAGAAGAGAGAGTGGCAAATGCAAGCAGGATGTGGCTGCATTTTCACTGACTGAGGTGGGAGTTTCCTAACACTTTCAGTTTAGATGCATCTGCCCAACCAGAGCGATGGGAACGTCTGTTGTACAGACCAGACCTGATGCCATCATTGTTCCACAAAAGTGCAGTCAAAGCAGGGAATGAATACAAGTGACTGTGAGGCATCTCAGTGCTAGGCCCAAAACCCAACATGTATTTAAGTAAGTGGAATTTGAAGCCATTGCCATGAATTAGTCTGTGAAAATCCTCTGTATTTACCTATTCCCTTTTATTTTGGAGAACAAAATTCTCCCTGCTCAGGGGGGAGTTTCCTATTCATTGAGAGGATGGGATAGGAAATACGTTCAAATTTAAGTATGTCTGACAGCACCTCTCTTGCTGAGGCAGGAGATGCATTTTCCTCTCTATACATCACTCTTCTTCCCAGGCCTTCCCAAAACTTGAGGCTCTGGTGGTGGCAGGTGTTTTTGCAGCCGCTTCTACCAGATGCCCAGTTGCCTTGTCCCAGCTGCTCTCATCACCATTTGCCTGAAACAAGGTGTTGTTAAGGTACAGAGCCCTTTGCCAGGCTGCCCCGAGGAGCTGCAGTTCTGGTGAGCTGAGATGGGTCCAAGGCTAACTACCGCTCACCACAGGAGGTGAAGCAGGAGGCATCAAAAAATCACAACACTTTTTCTGGAAGGCAAAGCAGTGGTTAATTTGTTTACCTAAAGACTACACATCGTTCTCCTCTTTGAGGTGTGCGTTGGTATGTGTTCTGTGAGGTCTGTAGTAGCACCTCCTCCCAGCTTTACTCCATCCCCTTCTGAAATGCTGTCCTGGAGTTTCCTCCTGCAAGAATCCCACAGTGAGTCGCAGTGAGTCACAGCCTCTTCCTCCTCTCCACATTTCTGTCAGTGCTGTTCTGGAGATGGTTCAGGTGGTTCAACAAAGCCTCATGTGAAAACCAAAGCTGGTTCCCAACCTATTGCTAAATACACCCATGAGCTCCATGGTTACCTTCCTTTCTGGGAGCTGGGCCACCTTTCCATGGTTCAGCAGGTGGAGCATCTTTCTTTTCCTCCTGTTCAGTTGGGCTCAGGCCCAGACATTTCTAGCCCAACTCCAGACTTGCTTCTCGAGTCATTCTTCTAGAAATGTCTATCAGTTCAGCAGCACATCCCCATCAGTGTCCTGTGAGCAGAATGACTGATGCTCCAAGTATGGAGGGTCATCAGAAGATTTCATATTAGGATTTTAGGATGAGCTCTAACGCACACCCAATAAAAGAGATTGCTTTAAGGAAAGAAATAGCAAAAGAAAAGGATATAAATAAAATTGGAGGTCTAAGTGTTGCCAGGTCCCAGTTGCTTCCTGACATTGTGCCATCATACAGAAAACAGCATGCGAAAGAGTGTGAAACTGAGGAAACAAAATGTAGGAAAGAGAGGAACTACATAATGAGGTTTTGAGGAAATGTACTGGCTGTTTATTTTCTTCCATGTTCCCTTACTTCATGGGTGAGAAATTGTTGTATAGAAAGAATGTATCTGTATGTTATATAAAACATATCTGTTTATTAATCTTGATTTCAGCTTACTCGAGTAACCGTACCAGTGACTAAAACTGAGGATTAAAAATGTTTTGAAGAAGACTCAGTATTAACTATCGTTAACTAAGAAGTTGTTACTAACGGCTGCTCAGGAATCTGTCTCCTTTTGTTCATTTCTGCGCTGCATCTTGGATGGAAAACAGTAAACATAAGACATTGATAGATGAATGCAGGTAAATCTTCTTGTGGTAGCTTGGAGCGTTTCTATTCCTTTTTTCTTTAACAAAGACAGTAGAGTCAGTGCAGTTTCTGGAAGCTTCGCTGGAACTGCTGGAGGTAGCTTCAGCTGGGGCAGGCTCAGGTGAGGTGGGGAGGAGGTAGGAAGGCATATGGTTGGCCCTGCTCCTGTACACCTGCCCAGGCGGCTGTGCTGTGCTTGGCAGCTCTGGAAGGTGGGGTTGGAGCAGAGAGGTCCCACGTCAGCAAAACCGTTCTGAGATTCGGACCATGTTGGAAATCATCCTGAGACAATTCATGGAGTGAATTAGGCACAGTCACGTTTTCTCTCTGCAGTAACCCATGGCAGAAGGGACAGCTGGGAGCAATGATTTTATCTGTCATAGCTTGACGTGCCAGAGCTCATCTGTTATTATCCATAGGCAACAGCTAATGTCATGATCTTTACTTCAAAATCCACTCTATTCTCCTCACTCTCTGAAATTCTTGACGTGTCATCACCCTGAGGCTTATAGGCTGGATAGCACCATCTGCTTCTCCTTGGCTTTGTCCTGTGTACCCAGTTCTCCCATCATGTCTCTCAGCTCAGGAGTTGGGGCTGCTCACGCAGTCAGTGCCCTTCCCACTTGTGTCCTTCTGCTCGCCCTCTTGGATGCAACACAGACTTTTTGACCCCAGAGGCAAAGTTCTGTCCCTTTCCAGGCCCTGTCCCCATTTTGCCAGTGAGGCTCTCGTCCTGTGTGTGCACAGGCTCTGCTCCACAGCATCTTGATGCACCTGATTCCTCAAAGCTGATTTTACCTGTGGTATATTAGTTCAGACCGGACCTTCTCTCCTTTCCTGGCTCTCTTCAAAACCCATCTCTGCTGTGACACCTTCTCCAGTACAACCATTTTTGACAGGTAGAACCTCAGCCTTACTAAAGCAAGTACTTTTCTCACCACTGCGCTGCATTCTCTTTCTTACTTTAGCAGGAGCACTGTCTGTTGCATTTCCTTGCTGCCAGTTTAGGGGGCTGTCATGAAGATTGTTCTGCATCAACGGCAGCAGCACCTCCTTTCATATCAGAGTGGCAGCAGCAAAACTCTGCTAATCTAGCCGCCGATCTAGTTTCCTAGGAGCTGCTGGAAAGGAGCAGCTGGGTCAGCCAGCAAAGAGCCACCAAGCTCGTTTTCCTCAAATTTTGATTCCGAAGCTCCTGTGATGCCCTGATTACAACTGCCAGTCTTCATGCCGCTGGTGTTAATCTGGCCTGGCTGCATCGGGGTCTAAATGGCGCATTTCCTACTTGGGGAAACTCAAGTGAGGTATCTACCTTGCCAGAAGTCATTTTGTTCTGTAAAGCAAGAGGGACGAAGGCCCTCTTTATAGAACCTAATCATGCAGTGGTGATTTGCTACCCGCCTCATGCATCTGTAGGGCTCAGTTTGACATGCATAGACTGATTTCAGCTCAGCTCAGCTCAAATCTTAGGTCCAGTTTGAAAGACTTCGCTTTTGACTCCAGGCATCAGAGCTGTTTGCTGCTACCTGAAGCAGATGGAGGGGAGAGCAGAAAACAAGCGCTAGTATATCCTTGTCCAGCACACTCCCCAGTGTGGTGTGTGGGAGAATAAATTTACTCCTGAAAGCAAATTCAAGGCAGAGGAGGTGTCTGGACTTGAAAATTTATGTCAGACCCTTAGCACTTCCTTTGGCTATTCCTGGGCTGGCGTGACTAACCAACTTCTACCTCCAGTGTGCTGTACTATCCCTACAGTCACCATCTAACCCACTAATTCATTCTGATAGGGAAAGCATCTTCATGATATACAGAACAATCTTTCAGCCAACTGCAGGGAAGCAGCTGTGAGAATTAGCATTCCTCTCCCCCACTCCTGCTCCCAGAGAGGGAGTGGGCAGGAAGACCTATGTTTCTTCCATTCTTTCAGGTAATAGGTGGGCTCCATGCAATAGCTGTAGCCTCACCCAAACATGAGCTACATGGGGAGGCCATCAGCTAATCTTGCAAAAGCAGAAGCATGAGGAAAGGAGTCTGTTATTCTAGGATGATTGTCGTAAGTCAGCACTAGCTATAGCTATTGCTCTACAACGGCACCTTTTTTTTTTCTTTTCGGCCTCTTATTTCCAGAAGAATAAATCAGATCCTCCATCCCATGCCTCTAGCGATGATTCTCTCACCAAACAGCATGGCGCAGAGCTAAGCCTCAACTTCTTCTTCAGTCACCATATTTTTTTTAATGCCAGCATAATTCAAATCCCAGATTACTAGGCTCTTAAATGATTTGCAGTGATTAATTGCTCAAGACGCAGTAGTGCATTCATGTTGCAAAGAAACCAGAGCAGCATAAGATCCTCACCTATACTGGAAGCACAAAGAAAATACACTCACTTTCCTTTATACGTTCTCTGTCTGCTGTGATGGGGCTCAGACTGAGGCAGATCAGGAGCTTTGCTCATGAGGTGGAGGGTAAATTAAATTAATAGATGAATACAAAATACATTTTAAAACTCAGGGCTGATTAACTTGAAGCACAGTGCCAGAAGGTATCGTGGAGTTAAAGAACCGAATGAGGTTAGAAAAGAAGGCTTAGACACATAACTAATCAGAACACGCGATGCTATATTAGATAGGATAAAAACTGTAAAGCAAATATCACATTTTCATGCTTGATAACCACTGCTAACTGGTTTGGATTTACGAATAAACTTCTGAGATTTTAATTTCCTTTTCGATGGCCGTGTCACATAAATGACTCAGTCATCCTGTGACCAGCTAGCATATTCACATCCTTTTTCTCTTTGGCTGTTTCCACCTCACGAGCTTAAAAATTCAAGCAGAAATTCTTGTCTTAAGCCCAAAGAGCGTGATTTTAAGTTTTGTATTACTGATTGCCATCCCAAATAAATTAAACACCATCCACCAGGTCACGGAGGTCTTTTTACAGGACACTGTCATCCTTTTTACAATACCTTCCAACTTTACAGTGTCAGTAGAGCACTCCTACAAAAACACCAAGGCTCAATTATGAAATGAATTCCTGAGGCATCCTACTAGTGATCTCTATTAGCAGACCTATACACGTGTCAGCAGAACCCACTTCAACTTGTTTAGCCATCATATAGTTCTTGGTATTATCCACGTATCCACTAGCATAAACGAAAGTTTACACGGTCAGGACAGAGAACTGGATTATTGGCCTGACCTAGTGCAGTGATTCCTGTGTTGCTGGTGTCTGAAAATAAGCCCCTTACTTGGGGTGGAAGTTCCCCTCCCTACACTTCTGATCAGACACACTCCACCTCAATCTTCCACTGCCAGCGGTGTACTGCTCAGACATGGATTATGAAAAGTTTAGGAACAATCTGGGATCTTTACGTGAAACACTTTGCCACAGCTTGTATTAAAGAGCAGACATCTGATTAGAAGACCACCTTACGCTCCTGCACAGTTCAAACCCTGGCTTTCTCAAGCAAATAATACACTGAATCATCACTCTAGTCTTTAGTTTATTCATTTTCAGCCTGATTTCCAAAGGAAATGAGTCATAAGCAAGCATGTTTGCTGTGATTGGCCTGTCAGGCTCCTCTCAGTAACTTTCCAACCTGTTGCCTAGCTGGATTTGGTGGAGTGGCAGTTGTCTCAAATGTACTACGTTCATGTAATATAAACAGAGGGCAAGGAAGAAATGACACTAGAGGCCCAACCACACAAAAAGGTGAAGCTTAACCTCAGCTTGCATTGGCAGGCAGAGCCCAGCCAGGTGGCACAGCCCGACAGAGCCAGCTGTGCTGACAAACCACTTTTCTTTGTACATTTGTTCAGCGCAATTTTAAGGAAAATCAAGCTTTCGGAGCTTTGATTTTTACCTCTCGCTCTTCAGTTAGTTAGAAAGCAGTTGACTTGGGCATCTGCCTATGATTGTGTCCTTTCTTGTTCTCTCCATCCCTCCCACAGAGGCCATAAAGGCCGCTTTCTGTTTCAGAACCTCATTAAAATGCAGAGGCTTTGGCCTACACACGTGATGGGGTTATTATTTTAGTGAAGGAAATGTTCCTCCCCATTCAACCTCTCCTTCTTGCCAGTAAGTTTTCTCAGCTAGGGAGAGCTCAGGAGGGATAAAATTAAAAACAAAAACAAAAAGGCAAAAAAAGCATTTTATCTCTACCAATTGTACGAGGGCTGCTCCAAAAGTAATGCCTCCTATTTTATGATGTTGGCCCATGATGTCAGAGGTGGATGTTGGTGGTATGGCAGTAGAGGTTGAACCTTCCCTCCAGTATTCCGTTACATTTTGTTGCTGTGTGACAAACGGTAGCAGAGGGGCAGTCTGACAAAATAGCAACTGACATGGAAGTGCGGATGAAGCAAAGGTGTGTCAGTGAGTTCCTCCATGCGGAAAAAATGGCACCCACTGACATTCATTGACGCTTCCTGAACATTTATGGATACCAAACAGTGGATGTGAGCACTGGTGCGTTCCAGCCGTGGCAACAGCGAAAGATAAAACACGTTCCGGATGGCCATTCACAGCTGTCACAGCGTGAAATAAAGAGTGTCTCAATCAGCTCATCTACATGAACTGGCAGATTATGGTCAGGGAACTGTGTACAGAGCTGAATATCGGCTTCAGTGATGCTGACAGCATTGGAATATCTCAAGGTTTGCACCAGGTGGGTCCCACAAATGCTCACATGGGAACAGAAATATTTTCCTAGCCGCGATGCCATCATAACAGCTGTGAAACAATGGTGCAGATTTTTATGAGCACAACATGCAGGTTCTTGTCCATCGCTAGCAAAAATTCGTAGGTAACAGCGGTGAATATGTTGAAAAATAGTGTTTCATAGCTGAGAATTTACTTTATCAGTGTTATTGTGCTCTTTGTATCTGTTGTAGTTTCCGTGGAAATAAATAGGAGGCATTACTTCCAGAGTGGCCTACATACAAGGTCTAAAGACAAAAAGGCAGTGACCTCAGACAGTCTGCTTCCCAGCCCTTCCTTAGCAGATTTTGCAGTTGTCTGTTTCCCCATGTCCTGGGAGGTAAGGTGAGCTATGGCTCAGCACCGCAGAGCACAGCACACAGATGTTGTGCAGTCACATCTACCAGCCCTGCAATGACACAGGATGGAGCATTAGCACTCAGCCCAAATTAAATGTGCCACAGTAAGATGAGCCTGAGGCAGCTGTGGCATGCACAACCTCATCTGAGAGCCTTCAAGCTGCACCAGCTGCATTTCACACCCCTGCTGTCAGCTGTTTATTCAGCAAACCACACCTAGCAAGGGAGGCTTTGCCCTGCTGCAGAGAAGGCAACTTGAGATCCATCAGTCCCTCCATAGATTCTCCCTACTTAAAGAAATACCCTCTTTGTCTCAGTGTGGTTTACAAAAGCCATCTTTCTTTTAAGGTTTATTAAGGTTAATTTCATTATGTAGTAGTTCCTATAGTTTACTCTGTTAACAGTCATAAAACGTTTGATTGCACATGTCAGAGCCAGACAGCTGTTGAACTTCCAGCACTCACCATATGGTTGTTGCCATCTGATATTGCTGATATCTGATAAAATTGTGTGTACTTTTCCCTTGTGAAAACAACCCAAGAGACCAGATTCCTCCAGTGGGTGGCAATATCAACAGAAGGCCAAAGGAGGAGAGGATATGAAGTGAAGAAGACACAGCAGTGAGAGAGTAAAGCAATGCAAGGTGAAATACATGGAAAAACAAACAAGGAAAGAGTGGTGAAATAAATAGCAACTCAAACAGCAGAACCGAAGGTCAAACATATCTAAAGTCACGTTGACTCGACTAGACTGGACTAGATGAGTCCTGATTCTAAAAGGTACAGACAGGTTAAAGATTACTAGATAAATATAAAGTTGGAGTGGAGGAAACCTCCAGAGGATTTAACCTGGCAGATCAACAATAATAGCCTTAGCAAAAACAAACAAGGGATTCCCATCTATCCTCATGTGGCTGCAGAAGGAGCAGGTACTTACAGAGATTATAGAATAAAATGATCTAGGCATTAAAAGCTGACTGAAGCTCTTGTCTAGGCATCAAAAGCTGATTGAAGTTCTTGTCCCACCAGTAGTTTTCTAGGACGTTGCTCCTACATCTCCTGGCTGGGAAAATCAAAGGCATGGAGATTACAAGATGCAATATGAAGACGATCTCTGTTATGGTTGAATAAAGATTTGCTGATCCACAGCTGGGCATAGATTTTGGCTTCAGAAAACACTTCTTGTTTGCTTGACATCTAGGTCTTACCTACCACCAGCTAAGACTTTTCAGTAAATTTGAAGGACTAGTTAACTACAGGAACAGGTAGGTCAAAATACTCTTTCCAAAACATAAGCTATGAGGATCAGATGAAAAATGGTCAGAAATTCTTTGCTTCCCAAAGGTTTGGCCCTTTGGAGGAAAATGTCTATACTGTACCACTGGATCTGTAACAAAATAAAACAAAACCCAAACAAACATAAATCACCACAAATTTGCCTTAAAGTAACTTAAGAATCATTTTGAAATACTGAACACTTCTGAAGCATTCTTGAAAATGAGAGAAGTCTGAGATATAGGAACCCTAACCCAAAACACATCAAAGGCAGAAGTCATTCATGCCTGCTGTTAATTAGTGCTTATGTATTCAGAAGTCTAGCTTGGAGGATGTCACAGCAACCTCCTTCAGCAGAACCTTCTGATGGGAATGAGCAATACATGGTGGCCATTGGGAGAACCAAGTTCATGCTTCACATGTGACAGCACAATCAGTAACAGGATTGCAGAGCTGGACAGAAATTCTGAAGTCTTCTGTCCATGCTCAAGCATGGTTCAAGGGTACAGGTAATGCATATTCCAGGTAACTTTTATACAAATTGTTCTTACACACTTTCAAAGCTAAGATCCTTTACAGCTTCTCTGAGCAGTCTATTTCAGTGTTTATCTTTTCAGTATTAGGAAGTTCCTCCCAGTAAGAATCTTTCCTGCTAAAATTTAAGCCTTCTTCTTACTTCACGAATACAAGAAGAACTGACTGTGTCCTGGTTATACCCTGCTTCACGTGACAGAGTTTTTTTCTTTTTAAATACGTGAACACTGTAAGACTGCTTTCCCTCACTGTCTTCTTTAAGGCTCTGTCTCTTTTGTACCAGCTATATTGCTGGGGTCCTCCTGCAGTATCTATCCACATTTTCTTCCAAGGTTGGTATTCAAAATTAGACACGTTACTCATGTTTCTTGCAAACTTCTTTTTATACATGCTGGTGTGCATATTTTTTTTGTTAACGGTATTGCCTTGTTGACTGATGTGATGTGAATCACCCCCCTCCAGATCAGTTTCTGCAGAACTGCCCTTCAACCAGTTGGTTTCCCCCATACCAGTGTGGATTGTTTTGTTTTCTGCCTAATTTTAGCACCTTTCACTGGCCCCTTCCAGATTGCATCCTGTTTTTGTTAGGACACTGCTCCAGTCTGTGGGGACACTTTGGACTTCTAGCCCTGTCTTCCAATACACCCCAGCATCTCCTCACATCTTGCTGTTATCTGAAAGTTCACAAGGCGCTCTGCAGTCTGTCATTTAGATCTTTATTGAAAATACCAAATACCATGGGATCTAGGACAGATCAGTGCAGAACCCTACTTAATACTGCCTTCCGCTTTGATAACAAAGTTAAGTCTATTCATTTAGACCACTCTCCTTCAATTTGCTTAAGAAAATGTCACTAGAATTCGTCATTTGACTAGTGTTAAAGCCAGGATATGTAACAACCACTGTTTCTCCTTTATCTTCAAGATTGATCTCCCTATCACAGACTGAAATTAAACTGATTTGTTCTGACAGCTCCCATTGGCTGTTACTTATCTCCTTGTTATCAGCCCTGTGCTTTCCAAGCCCCTGGAAGGGATGGCCATAGGCAGAGTCCTAGGGTGGGCTGCTAGCCACAAAAATCCCGATGCACCACACTCGGCAGCTCCTCTGAGAGCTGCTAGATGCCTCTTAGTGCGTATGATGGTGGAAGCATCAGCATTCTTACCAGTCCTTCTCCTGGAAGTGGTAGGAAGTACTCAGGAGCAGCAGAGAACTGAAGATGACCATACTCTGCATTATGGAAAGTATGGTCAAGAAAGCAGAAAGGGAAGGAACAGTTGGCACCTGTCTATGAGTTGAGAGTCAGACTAAGAAGAGGAAGGCAGCTTGGAAGAGGTGACTCTTCGGGCTCTCCAAACATTTGTCGATCTACAGCTCATTTAGCATAAATCCCTCCCTACAGAGAGAAACAGCCTGTTTGGATTTTAATTTTCCACACATTTCCCTGCAAGCAGAAACATACGGGTATATTTAGGGCTTTTTGGTACCTGGAGATGAATAAATGAGAACCATAGGCTGGAAAGTTGTACTATCATTCTCATATTCCCTTCTCACCCCATTAAGGGTGTTTAGGAACTAGGAGTCAGCTGATCAAATTATTGCCAGACATTATCAAGCTGTCTGTAATTAGTTTCTTATTGGTGAGAAGCCAGAAAATCTTCTTTGTTTGCAAGCTTGGACTATAGAGAAAAGAGAAATATTTAATGGAAGAGATTGTCTGGGAACTGTAGATTCTAATTAGCATCTCAGCCCTGTAGTGAAACCGTATGCAGCATTTCTCTGAAAAAAGATGCCTCTAAATATCCTCTTTGGAGGAACACTGGGTTACATTCTTGAACAGCACAACACACATGGAGCTTGGTGCAGACATGGATGCTTCACAACCTGCTCTGTTCTCAGTGTGGGTTTCATACATTCCCTCACATTATACATATTCTTTCAGTGCCAGTCAGGATCAAAAGTTTAACACAGGTTAGAGGTTGGGCTGTGTCATCCACGTGTTACTTGTGCAGTCTTCACCCTCAAGATCGCTAACTTCAATTTCAGAGAAGTTTGGATCAAAGTACTCCCAACGATCTAGATCTGCACACTGAAATTACAGTAGCTTAATCCCAAGGTTACTTTCAATCTCGGATAACCCTTTACATTTTCAGTGTCATCTTATGAAAGACATTACAATTTAATTATAAACTAAATTACTACCACATAGCTGAAATGTTCAATGTCATTTAGTAACAGTATCCTCTTTAATTTCTCCAGCAGACACCATACAGCCCATGTACTTTTATGAACACTAGTTACACAGACTGGCACACACAAAGATGGATGCATCCATCAGTGGCATGGTTAGAAGATTGCTGTCTATTCCAAAACAAATGTTTCTTTTTTAAATCTGATTTTTCTCTAGTTATATTCCAGTGTTTTTTCTTCTTAAACACGTAAATCAAACCAAAACTTATCACTATTGTGTTCCTTTTCTGAGGAAGAGCATCCCCATGAAAGACGCCAAGCCTTCTGAAGAGAAGTATTACGAGACTCTCATAGTCTTCCCTATTAGTTTGAGTTTTATATAAATAGAGATAGGAAGACAAAGCCTGCTCAATGATACGTCAAGGTCTTAATCATATGTCAGAATAAAACCCTGAAGTGGTTATATCAGAGCATCAATTGCATGTTTTCTAAAATAGAATAAGAACATGTTCCATCTCTCCGTGATTTTTTAAACAGATTTTAAGTGAGTTGTTGGCTGCTATACTTAGGGTGAGATCATACCAGAAAGTAAAGTATTTTGCAGAGTTTAATCATGGTTATTTCTGGGAATGACACCGTCAGTTTGTAAAATACACATAGAGTTTGTAGTGGTTGGAGTGCCTAGGACTTGCTAAGAAGTAATAATCCACACTTAGACTGTTAAACTCCAGTGGTAGAATCAAGAATAAATACAGTAAAGAAAAAATATCCGTGTCAAGCTTGAGCAGTGATGGGTTTAGTTAGCTACTTCTCTCTGCTTTGCAGACAGCCCAATTGATAGATGCAGGTTTAGCTTTTTTGTTTGTTTCTTTTTAAATCAGCAGATGTTGTAGAACAGTCATCTGTCCTGCTCACTTCATGCTAAACTCCTTGAAGTGAGACAGATGTACTCATACTGTTAATTGGTGGGGTTTTTTCCTTGTTGCTTTTTGTTTGGTTGGTTGGGTTTTTTTTTGGAAGTCAAATTTCAGTTTCCCTAGGTTTTTAGCCTAAAGAGTGAAAAGCGGAAGTTATTTGGATTCAGACTCTCATGTGGGTGTCTGAGAGAGGTTCAGCCACAAGACTGACTATTAGCCCTTGCATTGGACACCTGCTCTAGTCTCCAGGGGATATTTGCAAAGGCCAGCTTTCAGGCATTGCAGATTAGTATCCCTCAGCGAGGACAGTGAACAGAGAAAGATGATGCAGAGCAGAAATGCAAAGGTGGGTAATTTGTCTGCTAGAGGAGCTGCTGTCATGCAGGGAGACTAGGCACCTGTGCTTGAATTACAGCGATGTAAATGCTTGTCCTGGTACTCAGGCTAGCTGTCCTGTGCCTTTATATCCTCAGCACCTTGTCCCAAACTTATCTCTACTTCTGCGCCCAGCCTTTGCCTCCTCAGTAGAGTTCACTTACCCACCTGTACACCCCTTTCTCCACCCCAACGGTTTTTCCTCCAACCCCACACAGCTCTTAGCCCCTGCCTCCTTGCCTCGCTGCATCAGTCTCTCTGTCATAAGGAAGACAGTTTATCTTTGCTTGGTTTCCACTTTCTGCACTTCTTTCTTCTCATTATCAGTGAGCCAATAAGAGAGGTCTCCTGCTCTCTAAGTTTCCAAATCCCTTCCCTTTTCCTAGACTGGATTGTGTCCAAGGTAGACAAAATATTAAAAAATATGGGTACCAAAATCTAAGACACCTCTTACTGAGTACTATAAAGCCATACTCTATTGGTTTTATTTTCAGAAAGTTATCAGTTGGCCAGCTCCATAATACCCCAGGGATAACAGAAGGCACCTGCTTGACACAAATGATATCTGCCAGATTTCAGATTGCAAAGCCAAATGATGAGAGGACGTGAGACAAATACAAAGAGACAGTCACCAGAGATCTTTAACAAGGGAAAAATAAGATGTGTTCCCCTAATCTGCTTTTCAAAAATACCTGAACAGCTTTGGCTGACATTTTCCAAAAGCAGACATTACATATGGAATATTTTAGTACAAAAACTTAAAAGACCAGCAAAGTTATAAGCAGGTGATGCTCATCTGCAATGGAAGCAAAGCAGTCTAAAGCAGTGGTATCATCTTACCTGGGTGAGAGCAAACCACAGACAAGGCTGGACTATATGAAATATGAATTGAAAGCCAAGACATTCCTGAAGGGACAGAGATTTTCATTCCCTGGAAAAGCTGTACATGGAATTCCTGTTTTGAGTAACACAGTGCCGCGTAGGGTAGGGATATACTAACATTATCTGCACAGTAATTTGGCTTACTTTTCTGTAACATGGATAGGTCTTGAGCCTTGCCTGCAGCAGGAATTTGGCTGCTGGGATAACACTGGCTGGAAGAGTGTTCTGGCATGCAGATTTACCCTCTGGCAAAACTTTCCATGTGCACAAGGCTTTTCGTATTGTTGTTCAAAATCTCCATGTTAAAACCCATACATCCCACTTCCAGACTTAGTTCTTGGCTCAGCCAAAATTGGAAGTCAAAAGCTTGGGCCAAACTGAGCTATTTGCATAACCTGGAAAGGTTTGTAAGTAGGAGAGGTTTCTCCAATGAGATGCTAACCAACAGCATTTTCAGTTGAACTTCGTTTTGAGGGCTCAGAGAACAGCTATAAAGTGATGAAAGCTGAGAAGAGCTTTGTTTGGTTTTGTTTTAGCAAGCAACTCCAGACACTTCTTTATGCAGGCTATTAAAGAGAAGATGAAGGAGTGAATTTATCGGAGTTTCAGTGTACTGACGCGAAGAGCAGACACAAGCTGTTCAGGGTAGCAGACAAAGGTGTAACAAAGATCAGTGGTGAGGAGTCGAAGCTAAACAACCCCTTGCCATCAACAGGGCTGTCACCCACCAGATCAGGCTGCTCAGGATCCCATCCAGCCTGGCCTTGAACATCTCCAGGGATGGGGCATTCACAGCTTCTCTGGGCAACCTGTTCCAGTGCCTTACCACCCTCTGAGGAAAAAAGAATTCCTCCTAATATCTCATCTAAATCTCCTTTCTTTTAGTTTAAAACAGTTTCTCCTTGTCCTGTCACTATCAGACCACGTACAAGCCGGTCTCCCTCCCACTTATAAGCTCTTTTCAAGTACTGGCAGGTCATAATATGGTCTCCCTGCAGCCTTCTCTCCTGCAGGCTGAAAAATCCCAACTGCCTCAGCCTGTCTTTGTAGGAGCGGTGCTCCAGCTCTCTGACCATATTTGTGGCCCTCTTCTGGACTCACTCCAACAGCTCCACATCTCTTTTCTCTTGGGGGCCCCACACCTGGACATAGTACTCCAGCTGGGGCCTCTCAAAGGCAAAACAGAGTGGGACAATCCCCTCCCTCGCCCTAAGGGCTGCTCCTCTTTTGATGCATCTGAAGATACTGTTGGCCTTCCAGGCTGCAAGCACACACTGCTGGCTTGCATCAAGCTTTTCATCCATCAGGACCACTAAGTCCTTCTCCACAGGGTTCTCTGAGCAAGTTCTTCTCCCAGTCTGCACACACACCTGGGATTGCCCCAGCCCAAGTGCAACACCCTTCAGTTGGCCTTGTTGAATCTCATTAGGTTTACATAGTTTTAGAAATTAGGAGTTAGTTGTTGGTCAAGCTGACTTGATAAATCAGATATAATTCTCAATTTGCTATCAAGTATGATGAACTAATCACACACTGAGAGGAAACGAAACATCCTAATTTCTGGTAGCCTAATTTCTGAGCTATGGAGATGTGGCCAATTGATGCTGCTTTTCACTGATGAGACCCACAGAAACAGAGTGACTACAACTGCAGGTTTGCGTCTGCCTGCAAAGGGCACCTTCCTAATCGCCAAATTGCTATTAGAGGTGGTGCTGTGCGGGAGCAGGCCCATACACTTTCAAGAAAGCAGAAGGAGCCAGGTAAACCTTTTGTGATGCAGTCTTTGAGTGAGCTCTGTTCCTCAGAAGGATTCACTGGGGGGCCTATTAAGAACAGAGAAGGAGAGCGATGATGTGATTTATGTGGTAAACAAATACTTCTAGCCAGAAATGCACATCTGTTTAGGAAAAGGACATTTTCAAAACAGTTCTCCCCTGACTGAATTATGCAGGAATACAAGGGTGCCACGTGTCTTCCATTTTTGAAAGCCGAATTACTAACAGCCTCAGTATTTGCATTGAATCACAATCCATTAAGGTCATTTCAGTGCACAAGAACTAAAAGCACGCACCTCTAAATATTTATAAGTGAGGTTCTCCCTCCAGGTTCATTTACAACAGCCACTTCCAACACTGGTGCTCCAAATGGCCATCTCTTCCAGCATAACTGTTTCCTGCACATCCATCTGCTCATTTTGTTCCGATAAACACGCATCTCTCCTGCTAGCCATGTGGTACTGACTTTTCCCAGCCATATGCATAGTTAGTAACACTGCCTTGCAGAATCTTTACTGTGAACATGAGCCACAGAAAGAACCCAGCTAGATCTCTGGAAGCACATTTCAGCTTATCAATTAGCAGGACTCGGGATAGTTTTCTTTTAAACAAATCCACGGAGCAAGTCCAATATAGAATTACTGAGTTAATATGCGTTATCCATCTGCCTGTCATTTTCAGAGTAACTTGTATGACTATAGCTAGAAATACCAAGTAGTAAACAAACAGACTGAAATCCCCCATCTAGTTGCTCTGCCATGCAGTTTCCCAGGACGTGAAAGACTGGATCAGATTAGCAGCGTGCAGAAAGCTGCTGCCACTGCTGAACATGCTACTGGTCAGCAGACAAACAAAGCAATCCAGTTTCCAGGGCTGTGAAGCCAGCAGTAAATTTACACTGTTGTTTTTTTTTTTTTTAATAGCTTCAAAAAAGATAAAGGAAAACAAAGCACAGTCATTTCAAGCTCCATTAGAAACAGAGTGAGAAAAATCAATGTTTGACAAATAGGAAGGGACAAATTCTGGATAAGGAAATGCTACCAGGCTTTTAGAAAGGTATGCTTTTTTTTTTTCAACTGGTAATCATTAGCAAGTGGTCAGATGCCTTTCTAATACCTATGCACTTCAACGTCAGAAGCTACTAAAATACACTGAAAGTCCATCACTAAAGCAAATGGGACAAAGATCTAATTAGTAAATAATGTGCCACTCAACCAAACAGACCAGCAGTGGGGCACGTTCAACGCTCCTTGCTTAATGTATCCGTTCCATAGATTTTCTACAGGTAAAAGGCTGTTTATAATCATTTCCAGTTAGCTATTTAAGTGTCAAATGTATACTTGGGTTAGGAGTGCATTCCATCCATATTAACTGATGATAGGCTCAGACTAATCTAGGTTGGAACGAATCTCTGGAGGTCATCTAGGCCACTCTCCTGTCCATGGAACGTGAAGTGAGTTACAGAGAAGGTGCAGGGCTTACTTAAAGGGTGCAGCAGAAGGGAGATCTAGAACTGTGCCATTTTCCTGATCCAGCACTGAATCCTCTCGGCCAAAGTTACTGTACAAAAAATGAAGTCTGGTTGTTTGTTGGTGACATGTGAACAGTGATGACTTGGATTTCCAGGAGCAGTGAGTCTCCTCCTTGCCAGAGAGACACTGAGAAGCACCACCTGCTATGGGAAATCTCTCCCCACGCCCTGGCATTTGATACTGCCAGCCTCTCAACTGATTCTTGCAGCAGCATCCTGCCTTCCTTCCCCTTCCCTCCTCCCCAGATCATGTCATTCCTAAACTTGTCTTGGGTTGCAGCACCAGAAGAGCTTGTGGGCAGCACAGCTTCCTTCATTTCCTGTAGATCTGTGGCTTCAATGTGTCCTATTCTCATTTGTGTTCCCCAAGACCATCTTAATGCCCAATAAGTCAAAAGAAGCTGAGCCCAGAATGAATGCTACAGTAAGCCCAGAGTGGCAATCAGCATGCCATCTGTAAAGCGTGTCCCAGGGATCTCCCCCTAGCTGTGGGAAACTCCCTGTGGGGATTTTCCTCAGCTCCTTGACATTTCTGCAGCAATTGTCCTTCAGCACTGAGCCCTCAGCAGACTGTTTCCTCACCGTTGTTTACCTTTCCTTTAGGAAGTCAGTAGAACTGACCTCTTGTGCTGAACTTTTGTTGCAGTGCTTAGCAAAAAGCACACAGCCTAGCACATTTTTCCCCTGCATTATAGCTCCAGGTGCCACTGCTTTACTAACAGCACATTCCAACAGAGCAGGGCCCCTCACTGCTTCCTACGGAAGAACACCATATAGGACCTCCTGCATAAAAGACAGGCATTATACTTATGAATTCAGCATCCTTGAACCGTTAAGACCAATATAAAATTTGATCAAATTCAGCTCCTTTTTCTCCCTCTTGTCAGATAATTATTTTCTGACCTCCTTTTCTGTACTGTTCCAAGCCCTACTCCTCAGCTGAGAAATGATTCTACTACAGTCTAAGCCAGTCACTACCACAAGATCACGTGGAGCTCTGGCTCCAGGGGGATGTTTATGTTCTCGCTCTCCCCCTAAACCCCTAGAACAAAGAATCTAATCGGTCTGAAATGCCCAAAATAGAAGCGTTGGTATTCAAATGGTGAACAATCAGATTTGGCAAACAATGTGTATAACTGCGCCCTTTCTGAATCACGAGTCTGAGTCATTACCCTCACCTAGGCTCCTCTTTTTGCCCGTGCAGATTGCAGGAACAGAAATGCAGCCATAACGCTCCCTTGCTCTCTCCCCATGCCCTGCAGCCTGTCTGCTCCAGGCCGAGCTGGTGAACTATGAGCGCGTCAAGGAGTACTGCCTGAAGGTGCTGCAGAAAGAAGGCGAGAACTTCAAGGCACTCTACCGGTCGGGAGTTGCATTTTACCACCTGGGTGACTACGACAAGGCACTCTACTACTTGAAAGAGGCAAGATCCCGCCAGCCGACAGGTATGGGGAGGAGGAATGTGACTTTACATTGAGTTGCTTTGCATTTCTTTTCACAAGAGTTTGTCCCTGTCTGATTTTATTGATTTCCACAGTGATGGGCACGACTCACTGTATCCTTAGTCCTACTTCTGTCAAGGATTCTCCCCTTGGGCAGCAAGTTTGCACTGAGTGCCTAAAGATGTTAGCTGTGGGCTACTGCAGAGGCTGTAGCACAGGCTGGAAGGTACCAGTGCTGCTGGAATGCCATCTTTGTGCAGAAGGGATCCTACCTCTTTCCCTCCCTGCCTCTTTTTTGGAGAAGGAAGCAGGATGGGGAAGAATTCATCCCAACCAAAACATTTGATGAATACGAGAGCAAACTTTTTCAGTTTAGCAAAACCAGAACACTATTTTAGTCCCAACAGCCATGCCTCCTACCATCTCTGTAGAAGCACAGCATTTTTCTTTGCTCAGACAGACATTAGTTCAAAAAGCGTTCATCGGGATGCTTCAACTTGTGCTATGAAGTCAATCACGTGCCTGCTCAAGTATCTGCCATCCACGTGTCCAAAACCAAAATAATTAATCTGGGGAAGCAAATTGACTATATACCCAAACAGCCTAAGCTGGTCAGACCAGCCACCTCTGTGCCAACCTACCTGAAATCAGAAGGGGGCAGAAGGCCACAATGCAGAGATGGTGCTTTTATTTTTCAGTAGACCACCTGATAATGAGATAAAAACCACACACGTTCAAACCATTTCTGTGAAAAGAAAGAAATTTTGCAAGAGTTGGAGGAAAATTAAAGGACCACAAGAAAGTCAAACAGAAGCCATGTGCAAGGGAATCTCCAGAGAGCAGCTCTTTCACCCACAACTGTGAGCACAGAGTGAAAGCTGAGTGTGGAACTGAGTGAGTACAGTGGTGCCGGTGTGCCTTGAGCTAGAGGAGGCAACAGAGGTAGTCAGAGCTGGCTGTGTCCAGTGCCCTGGTCCTGCTGGGCTCCTGCAGCAATAGTGTCCTGGAGGAGCACTGGGATCCCACTCCCCTTCCACCTCTCGTACAGGCACCCAGTCCCATCTGCCGTGCTTGGCCCCAGGCTCTGGGCAGTCTGACAGCACAGCTGCGCACCCCACACTGCTGAGCAAATGTGCTTAAAAGCTCAGTTTAGCCTATTTACAGCGTGCCCTTCTGCTTTCAGCCCATGCCAGAACCAGGGAATAGGGAAGCCTGTGTAAAGAAAAACAGAGGAAAATAAGAAGTTATCTTAACCTTGAAGTTCTGATAAGGCTCAGATGTGGAAAAGTCTTTCTAGCTGAACCACTTTTTGAAATCTGTATTGTTCTCTTTTTCCCCTCTCAGGGATACTATTTATTTGGTATCCCTCATTCCTTCTTGAAATAAATACTAATGTATTCAACAGCAACAGCTTCAAA
Organism: Aquila spilogaster; assembly: GCA_024606505.1. Lineage (NCBI taxonomy): Eukaryota > Metazoa > Chordata > Aves > Accipitriformes > Accipitridae > Aquila > Aquila spilogaster. The sequence goes on along the minus strand of JANHGO010007777.1, from coordinate 28,844 downwards.
TACCACTACTTGCTGCAGAGACATACCAGAAACTGTCCCCAAAGACCCTTAACGTATACAATAAACATTTCTGGCCTTCAGCTCTTCCCTCTTACTGTCAGACTATCTGAGACCAATGTTGCACTGTTTTATTTATGGTTATTGAGAACTTGCAGGGTATTTAAGGGGAAAGAAGTGAATACATACAGTAAGAAAGGATGTGGCTGTTACAGCAATAGGAACCAGGTGATGCTATCAAGAAATGTTACTGTGTGACTTGGAGTAACTCACTGTCTCCACTTTCAGTGTCTCCATCTGCAAAATGTGATCATTTCTTTTGTCTGAGGTTTCACCAAGCTCGCTGGTAAAGCACTTGGTTATCATTACAGTCATATTCTGTCCTTTCTTTTTTTTTCCTTTTCCCTTCTCTCTCTAATAGGACTGTTTTTGGCACAAATCACTGACAGTCTCTTCAGTGGGGGGAATTTTAAATGGTAAAGAGGAATTAGTTAGCAAAGGGTTTTACAGATCTGTTAGCACAGCAAATCCCTTATAGCTGTTTGTTGTCTGCCAATAGCAAGGGCTGGGTTTGTCCTCATTTCTTATGCTACCTCCAAACAAAAAGAAAAAGTTACAAAAGCAGATGGAAATAACAAGATAACTGTATAACACTCCTTGCTAAGAAATAGCTTGAAAAGAGAGAGGAAAGCCATCGCCAAGCTGTGCGGAGCACCCTTCCATAAACCGGTGTCTAGAGGCTGTACATCATAAAGCTGAACTTTGACATAACAGACTTGGCATACACCTTACCTTCAAGCTGTGCTCAACTTCTTCCCACCCGTTTGGCCATACCACCAAGGTGACCACTGACCAGGGACACAAGAGGACCATGGGTAGGCCTGGGAACACCATACACCTATAGTTAGTCTGCTAGCCCTACACTGCTCAGGCCAGAATGCCTGTTTCCCATGCTGCGCAGGAGTTGGCTTCAATGCTCAGGACTCCGTTCCTGGGAGCAAAGCCCAGGCCACAGTGCCTGCCCCAGAGGCACACCACCAGCCCTAAAGCTACAGAGAGAAGCAGCACAGCAAAATGCCATAGGCACAGCCCAAGAACCAAGAGATACACTCATATTGCAGCATCACCGTCTTTTGGTGTGGGCCTGACCAGCCCCCAGACTACCCTTACCTGTTACTTACGCATCAGTACTTCCTCACTGAGAAACACCAAAACCTTCTGCTCATTAACTTTTAGTTCTGAAGTACTTCTGCATACAGAGCTAGGGTAGCATGGTATTATTCAAAGGAAAAGATAAGGCTCTATTTTTTCCACAAGCAGAGCGCTACTCATTACTCCTCTCTAATAAAGCAGTAGTCCTCAAAGGAGAAACAAAACACATCTCAACCTGCCAGCAGATTTTTAGCTACCTTGCAATTAGACTTTCTCCCACCCGCTGCCAGCTGCACCTTATTTTGCCCCTGGCTCTCCATAGGTGTTGCAATCTTCCAGGTGAGTGAGGCTGTGCCATTAGTACCCGCCGACCTACCGACCTACTGACCTACCGACCTACCTTGCCCCTAGGCCAAAGGTACCTGGTAGCCTGCTGCTACCACCCATTGCTGAGACTCACCTTCTCCTGTGCTAGTCACAGTCCTGCAGGCTCAGGCAGGTGTGAGTTCCTAATGTGCCTCCTCTACTCCTGTATCACCTGCACTAGGCTGGCCTTTGACTGTGCAGCCCAACAGAGAGGATGGTTACCTGTGTGGTAAGCCATCAGGTGCTAGGAGGGCAGAGTGAAGGGAGGCCAAACACTCAGGGTCACCCCCTCTGATGAATTGCTCCACTTCTGGAGGCTGTGTGACTGAAACTAATTCTGCTTTTTTGAAAAGGCTGCTTCAACATTGGTTAGGCTGGTTTGGAGTGCTGCTGCGCCTTGTCTAACACAAGTGACAGCAGAACTCCTTGCTTCGCTAAGGTTCCCTGAGTGGGACAAGTAACTAAATCACTGAATTCTATCCTCTGAACTGACTAAGGTGATGCTGGTGAGCCTGCAGAAGGCTTAGCTCAGAGCCCCCCTTCACCAGAGATGGCTTGGAAAGTCACAGCATTGCTGCAACATGTCTGTGGAGAGCTCTGTGTAAATTGGTGCTGAACCATCTCCCATGGCCTCCACTTGAGCTGAGGGGCACAACAGAGGTGCCCCCCTCTCAATTTTAAAGGAAACGTTGAACCCACAACTCCCTTGGTGGGTGCAGTACCTGCACTTGCTAGCAACTGGCACAGTACCAGTAATGTGCTCATCTCTTTGGAAGCTCAAGCACTTCTCCTTTCCCAGCTCGCATGGGGCATCTTGCTGTTTGGATGAGGAAGAGATGAGATTGCTCTTTCACTGTGGGCAGAGTGGATGCAGTGTGCTTCAGATTGATTTCTGAAGCTGTAATAACTTATAATGGACAAAGCTGGCCCTGGTTGGCCTTCTGAGTATAGCTGTGAGCAAAGACCCATTTTTAAATTAATACGTAAGTGAAAGCAGTTATTTTTTATGCTTGCTTGCTTCTGATATCACACACCATTTGCTACTATGTGGATGCCAAGCTCTTGTGATAGTAAATCAGCGTGATTGGAGAAAGGAGTGACCTTGGCTGCAGAAGCATGAGGTCTTTCTGGAGACACGCTTGTGCAAATCAACCTGTGCCTTGAGTGAATGGCAAAACTTGCATGTTGTATGCACTGTACCAGCACAACGAAATACTGTCAGGGGAAAGAGGACTTGCCACTTGCACAGGGATCTCACAGCTCTCTACACAGATAAAACAGTGGTTCTCTGCCTGTTTGGTTCGAGGGTTTGGTTCAGAGCCCCTTCCCACTGGGGCTGTTCCTGCAGGCAGGGCCGGAGCCCAGGAACAGGAGTTGCACCATAGATGAGAGGTGTGTTGTGTCTGTCTTTCACAGGAAGTTGTAACTGCTCTACGTGTATATGTGTGCTCTTTCCCTGCAGATACCAATGTCATACGATATATCCAGCTGACAGAGATGAAGCTCAGCAGATGTTCCCAGAGAGAGAAAGAAGCCTTGTGAAAATGAAGCCACTTCAGCTGAAGTGCCCAAAGGGGAACACTTCCTTCCCAGAAGCCCATTTGGTGGATTTTCTTGTTTGCTCTGCCTCATCCCCATCTCCTCATCCGCCCACTCTCCCTTGCTCTTCATTGAATCTTGGTTTTGAAAAAAGAGACTTAGACGATGGGTATGGCTGCAGCAATTACCATTGCCAACCATGGTAATATCCCTTCCCCACAGCAGGAGAGCACAATGGCTACAGCCAGCCTTGTTCAAGACAGTGTCACACACCTGGAGGAGGCAATGTGGGGGGACCTCTCTGGTCCCAAGCTGACTGCTACTACCTGTTAGGGAAGCAACCCCCAGACAACTCCTTCCTGACCAGACAAGCTGGAGACAGACAGTTTCAACTCTGAGTGATCGATGGAGCTTAGAAGAGCTAAGAAACCAAGAGACCACTGGCGATTTCACAGGGGACAGCAAATGCCTTTTTACCATCAGCTCCCCCTGCCTGCTTCTCCAGTGTGTGCTATCGGTCTCCATTGAGAGCTCACATGCTCCCAATCCAATTCCAGTGAAACTGTTTCTAAACATCCTCTTAATGAAAGCACAGAGCACCCTACAGTACCCCCAAAGCTGTCCCAGGGCCAGAGGAGAAGGTTGTGGGGTACCACAGAAGGCTGAATAGACTGTGAAAGTGTGGTGTACAGTATGAGGGAAAAACTGTGAAATAATTCATTAAAGGCAAATAAAAAATATTAATAGGCAACAAGTCCAGGCATTGCTTTTAGAAGGGACTTGTGGGTTCCCCATATTCAGGCAGGCAACATCATCTAGTGGGGGTAGCATGGGGTGGGGGACCAGGACGTCTCCATTCACGTGCCAGCTCTGCCAATGCCTTGCTGTGTGGTCTTGGGCAAGTCACTTAGCCTCTCTGTGCCTCAGTTTCCCCATCTGTACACTGGGGATAATAATACTTCCCTACCTCGCAGGGGTGTTGTGAGGATTTACTAGTTCATGTTTGTAAGTATAGTGATGTACAGTGAGAAGTATTACTAGTACATTGGATTGAGGTCTTGATTCTCCCACCTTGTGTTGGTGCTTCATGTGTCCTCTTTTTTTTCTTTTTTAGCAGAACATGGTGCCAACAAACAGGGCAGGACCAACAGCTTTGGAAGCCATTTCAGCAGCCCGTAGGGTCTTTTAGACCTACTGCAGCAGTCTGATCACTTCCGTGAGTTCAGGCTCCTTGTTTCAAGGGTTCTTTTCCGGAACCGCCAGAAGTGGGATCATTGAGTGCCACGCACACATCTCCAATGGGGCTGCCCCACCACACTGGGCTACAGGGAATCACTCCCAGCTACAGGGTGAACGTACGTGCTCTCATCCTGTGGTGGCCAGTGCAAAGTGTGTGTACCCCAAGATAGCCCACTCAGCATTTAGATGAAATGTGCAAACTGAAACGCAGAAAGCTGAACACACCAAGTTCTGTTGAGTACTGTGTGCTCTGGTCCCATTGGATGTGGTATTTGCAAACAGTGGGCTATATCTCACATTCCAGCAGCAGTATCTTGCAACAGTTTTTTTCCAGCCAAAACTTGGAAGAGTTGCTAGAGAAACATCAAGGGAAAAGGCAAATCTGTATCACTGTCTGAAAAAAGTGAAGCTATGTTCTTTAGTTCAGGGATACATCCAGCCCACACTGGGGGTGGGGAAGAGACCATCAGTCTCTGAGGTAAGATGGACCTATGTCAGTTGTGTGAAACATATTACCTAGGACGGCACCAGAAGTTCGTATTTTTCAGGTGGGTGGTAGAAAGCAGCTGCTTCCCAAATTCAGTAATGCTGTGCGCAGCAACTGTGAAGGAAAGGGCTGGGTACTTGGGACAGCACCATCACCCTCTTTAGATAGCCTACGGCTCATACATCTCTGCCAGAAATAGCAAGCGCTTCTGCCCACCACTACCCATGTCTAAGCAGCTGCTGCTAGGACAACCGTTGGTTTAAAGACAGAGGACAAATGAGAGACATTCTGTAAATGGTTGTTAACTAGAAAAGAAGTTTAGGCAGAATTGTGCTTGAGTGCCTGTAAGTGTGTAAAATAGAGAAAAAGATTCTGCCTTTCAGATGCATGCAGTTCTCTGTATCCTATGTACATTAAGGCGTACAGCAAATGCAAATAGAGGTGACTTCCCTGTACTTAATATTGCTCTTGACAGTTCACCCCACAGCTGCATGTTGCCCTTTACTAGGAGTGAAATAAGGATTCACCCTGCAGGCCATGCACAAGGAGAGGACACCACCTACACAGCCTGTGCCCCAGGAAAGTGCAGGCGAGCAAAGGCAGGCTTCTCACTCGTGACTTTAATATAAAAGGAAAGCCATTTTCCACTCATTGGAGATGTAGGCCCATGGCCCTGTTACTTTGTCTAGTAACAGTTTTAGCCCTTGCAATGGCTTCTGGTCACCACATCAGCCCTGACTATATGTTAGTATGAAGGGAGCGTAGCTCATTCCAACATACAATGCCCTCAGAGCTCAACATCTTTCTCTTCAGGTACACTGTGAAGTACGGGGGAAAGTGGGAAGTCTGTGAATGCGCATACGAAAAAGATCTCTAAGAGCTTCCAGGAGCTACACAAGAAGTTACTTTCTTCAGAAAAGAGCTGTCCTTATGTACCTTGGCACTCAGGGTACCTCCATCACACCAGAAGCTAAAAGAAGAAAGTCACCAGAGAGAAAAGAGAGTCAGAGACTGTTTTGCCAGCTATGTAGCATCTGTGTGTTTCTACTGTAACACAAAGCCTGAGAGAAAGAGAAGTCCATGTGGAGGTTCTGTGCGTGCGAAGGAAAGAAAGCAGCAATGCCACCAAAGCCACAAAGCTCCTCCCCACAGCAGCCAGCTCTACCTTGCAATATCAAACAATCCAGTACAGTTTGCAGTCTAACTGGAAAGATGTGCAGACATATCACTACCTCTACATGTGCCTGCATGTGTCAGGGGAGTGGGGAAGAGCTGTGAAGAATTCCTAAAAGGCTTTGTCTTCTGCAGAAAGAGAAGGCCTATTTGAGTTCCAGCACACTAAGGGGTTCTTCATCTCTAGAGGAGCGAGGCCATGAAAGACTATGGGCAAGCTGAGCTTCAGGCAACTGCTGAATTTAAGAATACTCAAGGAGAAAGTTGCATTTTTGTCCAAGAACTGTTCATCAGGAAACAGAAGAGTGAAATAAAAATTGGCCATTAAGGGGAGAAGCTACTATCAAGCCCCCAGAGCGGAGGGCTCCATGTGTCCAACAAAACCTTCAGGGCCCATAGTTAAGTAGAGTTTTTTACAATGAGCAGTACTTGCCAGCTGCTGAGGTATCTGCAGGGGCCACCAAATCCCACCCCAGTTACACACTCACTGCTGTCAGCAGTTGGTCACACCATGAACTGACAATCTCTGTTGGAGCTGATCACGTCCACTACAAGAACGTGGCGTTTTTATATTAAGCAGTCAAACACCAATGTGAGAATACAAATCCTGAAAGCCAAAATAAGCGAACAAGGCTCTAGCTCAACCAGGTGCTATAGGCATCGGTCCTCAACGTACAGTATGCAGGGGAATAAACACAGGCCCCTCCAAGTATCCAGCAGAGTTAAAATGTCTCCAGCATAATTGGAAATGAGTCCATTCACCCATTACATATGAAAACAGCAGGAACAAAATGTCATGGCAGATACCTGGCAGAGCAGGAGGAAGGCTGAGAGCAAGCAAGAACTGGGGTTGAAATGAGAGAGGGCTGAGCCAATCGTGAGATGCAAACTACAAGCCAAATACAGGTTCATGGGCAGAATGAGAATTAAACTAGGAAAAAAATGACCAAAGGCTTAGCCACATTATTTGCAGTTAATAACAAGACTTAGTTTTAATTGGCAGGATGCACAACAGGAAAAAGGACAGTCAGATTAGTTGATTTTCCAGCTGGAGGGGGCAGCAGAGAGGGAGGCTTCCTTCCTCCAGCACAATCGTTTATGAAAGCGTGAGGAGATGACGAACACATGCTGGCTGCAGAATTTTTCCAAATACATGTCAATCCCTGCAGCTGGAAAAAGTGACGTGGACAGAGCAGAAGTCTTTGTTCAATTTAAGAATGACTGTTTTTCAGAATTGATGGGAAGGCAAACGTCTGGCTATCCTTGCTGGAAAACTCAGGAGCCCGTAAGATGAAGATGACCTTGAGCACAGAGCAACCCCCTCAGCAGTGCATCTCCATTTCACTTTCATCTGTGTGAATGTTTTCCCCAGAATTCAGCCCAGCAGACTGACAAGCGGCTGTGTTCTTGCGGTGGTTCATGCGGGATCTTCAGGGGCTTTGTCTGCCTTGTTTTCTTTATCCTTCCTTTATGTTCAATCCCTCAATTGTACCCATCTTTCCTATTTGTAGGGGCAGGAGAAGGGAAGTGGAAGGGTATGTGTGGCAAAGGAGAAACCACACCAAATATGCACAGGACCTGTATACCCCTCTTCTCTGCTTGTTTTGTCACCTTTGCTTATGCACCCTGAAGCATGCTGGTGTTCCTCCCGAGCTTCACACTCCACAAAGCAATTGAGAAGCTTGGGCAGGGGCTATTTAAATAAGGAGGCACAGTGGTATGCCACCCAGATGGGATGCTTGGGAGGGTGCAGATAATGAACAGGTTCCTTAATTCTATCAATGGATTTGCATAACCAATTAGTAGGACTTTGTATTGCTGCAGCTGGTATGAGATGGTTTCCAGAGGTTGTTCTGAGTAGTTCTTATGAGTTCCTCAGGTGCTAAATGCTGCAGGCTACGCTACCACACCAGCAGTCTCCCTGTTGCCGCAGTGAAGGTGATGAAAAGACAAGACGCCTTCCTCAGCTACAGCTCAGGGAAGGTAAATTCATAGATACCAGATAAGAAGATAAGAGGAAACCTGTGTCAACACGTGACTGTGAGGCAGTCAGCAGTCTGTGAGGTGGAAAGGGTTGTAAGTAGTCTCACAGAAGCAGGGAGAGGATAAGACTCCTTTTTGTTTCCCTTTGTCACAACAAAGGGCCAGCTCAAAATCATTCAGTCTGGAAAGCTGTGCCCACAGCAACTGCTTCCAGCAGTGGTTATGGTAGGGAATCAGGAAATAAATAGACTGTGTACTGCCCAGGAAATTGCCTTGTTACCCCAGCTTCATGCCCACTCATTATCCTATGGAAAACATCTGTTGTGTTACAAGGACAGATAAGAGGATGAGGGGGAGGAGAGGAAATAAGGCAGGATGGAAAGAAACAAAATACACCCCTCTCTCAATTTTTCTAGCAAAACTGTATAGCAGCAAATACACTGAATGGACTCCAAATCTTTCTCACCTGCTGATGCAGGAATAGATTTAACAAGTTGACCCATTCACCAGAAAGGGGGAGCAGGAGAATGCCCTTCCAAATTTTCCCCTCTGCTTTGCAATGAGCAGAATGTGCCCAGGCTGCCTCTGCCAGGCACTGCTTCTCCTGCCCCACAGCCTCCTGCCTGCACCATGGCCTCCGGCTTTCCCCACAACCTCTTGCTGGCCCTATGGCCTCCAGTCTTCCCTGCCTGCCACAGCTACATCGTAGTACAGGCCTAAGGGCAGACAGATTTTGGCAGAATGACTGGTCATGTTTGGTGAGGAAAAATGCTGTGGCTGTAACTGCGAGCCCAATGTATTGCACTATCCAGCCATAGCAGGGAAGAACAAAGCTGCCTTGCCAGGCTGGCATCATAGGCCCTACCCACAGCTTTTCTCCTTCCTTCATTGCCAGCCCAGTTTTATAAATAGCTGTGGCTCCGCAATAACTAACTTGTACAACTTTTTCTTCCTTCCAGAGGGCTCCCCTCTGCTCCCTTTGCCTGCTGGGGCGTGTGGGCTTCTGCCAGCTGGTAGCTGCCTCTGGCAACTGCCCATTGCTGGTGAGGAAATAACACGCAGCGGAGCCAGCTGGAACTGGAGAGGGAATTAGGGGAGGAGAAGGTGAACTTGGCTGGGGGTGCGGAGCCAATATAATCCTCATAAAAACTGTGCTGCCCGATCTCCCCTGACTGCCTGTCACACATGGTCCTCATGAGAGCTCCCCATTGCCCACCTCAGCCTACGGGAACCATGGCAGATGAGCTCAGAGGAAGGATGAATCACCACTGTGCTCTCCTTGTTACGCTGTTTTCTCTTGAGAGCTGGGCTAACAGAAGCATCTGAGCATATGTTCTCCTGTCTATTGTCAGATCGACAAATCAAAACTGTGATTCATGTGAAACTGTACATTTTCTGTGTTAGACCCCAGCTTAGCTCAGTGCTGTAAAGGCTTGGTGCTGACTGCTGTGAAATGCTGACATCCAACATGCAAACTCTGAGCACTGATGATGGCAGAGAAGCTCATTTAAAAAACTCTGCCAAAAAAAACTAACAAAAAAACCCTTTTAAACTAAAAGACCTGGTTGCTTGTAACTGAAGCTAGATTTAATACAAAATCATCTTGACCAACTGTGTCTCTTCCGTCATTTCTTGAGGCATTCCCCAGTCTATGTGTGTATGAGTGCGTGCGTGTAGGGGCATAAAGTGGCTACAGGCTGTCTCGAGGGCAGAGCAGTGCAGGCAGAGCTGGACCAGACCTTGTGTGGCTGTCCATCCCATCCCACCATGCTAGGTCTTCCCTAACCAAGCTGAACCAGCCTGACAGCCAGAAATGTAGCTTTGTCTCTTCTGTAACTCCTAAACATCTTGTCTTACAAGCACTGAGCAGACGTGGGGCAGCAGAAGACATCTCTTGATGAGGGGTGGCAGCCCCACAGACCCTGAAGTCGTCAAGAAGAGTCTCCCCATTTTGCACCAGGGAGACTCCCACACCATCTCAGCTCCTTTGATTCAGGGCTTTGTTGATTTCTTACTGGAGGAAATAAAACCTACTCTGCAGAGAGGACTAAGCCCAGCAGTCAGCGCAGCCACATCAGGTCACTTTTTAAAATAAAACCAATATTTTTCAGGTAACTGGAGAAACAGAAAAAATCTTGAGCTGAAATGCCACCACGGTAAAGTGTTGAAGTGCAGAAAGTTTTTTGTTTTTTGAAAGCCCTTCCTGTGGGGAGTCATTGTCAGATGTTAATATCCACTGACACTTCCCCACAGTAATTGCTTGTGGAGAGAGAGCGGGGAGAAGAAATGCAAACGAAAAGGAGAGCTTCTGTGAGTGAGAAAAACAGGTTGAATGAAAAGTCTCACAACAAATCAGTCAAAGAAGATCTAGTTCATGGCCTGAGAGCCTGCTTGGGTGAGGCAGAAGAAGGACAAGCAGAGGGCTGTGAAGAACTAAGGAATCAGGAAAATAGTTTTATTGACAGTATCTATAAGGGGAGTTAGAATGGGAAAAGGAACAGAGGGGAAGGCGACACAGACACATCTAACCTGCACATCTGAAGGGAGGAGCTGGCAGGAGCTCTGACTCCAGGGTGGAGGAGGGATTTTTGGAATGGGAGACACAACAGGGAGTAAAACATAAGAGAATGAGAAAATAGGGAACTGGAATATGTTAGAAAAATAAAATGATGGAGCTGGTTATCAGCCGTGACAAGTTGGACTTGGGCATCTGCGTGATGAGACCCTACAACAGCTGTGACCTTAAGATGGGGGGAGAAAAAATGAGGCTGACATCTTCCTGAGGACACGCAGGAAACCCCAGGCAGCAGCCATCTGCTGGACCTTTAAGGCAAGACCAACTTGCCTTGCCTTAATGTTTTTGGTGCGGGGGGACACGCATAAGGTTGTTACTTTAAAATCTGTACTGTCTGGAAGCGGTAACCCACCTTCATTATTTACTTTGTTGACAGACTTGTTTCAGGACCTGAAACAAACTGTTTTTTAAGGCTGACAAGGGAGTGTGACTTCCTTGATGACTTCAGATTGCAGCCCTTTTGCAAAACTGTCCATAAGCAGGCTGCTGTTCCAATTTGTTGGGGGAATTTTTTAGCTCTCAATGCTTCTGTTTCAGCAGTGACTCAAACTCAGATGCAGTCCCACTTTGTTCTCCTGCAGCAGCATCTTCAACTCTTGTTCTAGACAGAAACTGCTGCTGTGCTTGTGATACTAAATTAAAATGTATCTTATTGGCCACTAGGAAAAGTACATGTTCAGATTACCCAGAATGAAACAGATGGACTAAGCATTCCTTTGATTTTGCTTAGCAAAGACAGCTGGAGGATTTACAGTTGGGAACACAAGGATTTTTGCTTCCTTTAAGCAACAATGGGTGGTTTGTAACCAGCCTGGCTACCAGGGGTATTCTTGGTCAGTGATGACAACCCAGAGAAGCAGCTTAGTATGGCATGGAGCAGCCTCAGGCTGAAGAGACTGTGGCAGCAACTCCCCAAAAAGGGCTGCCAGAGCTATGCTCTGCAGCATTCCTCCTCTTCACACAGGAGCAATGCTGGGCTACCGCAAATCTCTTGGCATCAGATAAAACTCAGCTGTCTCATATTGCCTCCTACAAACTTCTGGTTGGAAGAATGGCCACACGTAAATGGCATATTCCCTCAGTCAGAGCTGCCCTCCTGCATCTTGCTAGGGCTGAATTAGATCCAACCAACAGCTTGCTGACTTCAGTAGGTTATCTCTGAGGCTTGGCTGCCTGTTAGCAAGCTCTGAGCATTGACTCATGGAGAGCTCATAAAGCCCATTCCTGAAATAAGCCCTACAAGCCAAGGCACACAACCTTTCATAGGGTCCTTCAGATCTCTGGTGAAATCTCACTGCTCAGCCAAGATGCTCACCAAAATGCAGGCATGGGCGGTGCCCGGGCAGAATGAATGGGGACACCCAGAGGCCGGTCCCCAACACCAGCCCTGCAGGCTGGAATAGGTCATAAAGCCAGAGTGGCCCAGACTGGCATATCTCCATTGCTGGCTCTCAGCTGTGCCTCTTTCAGCCCGCAGTGCCTTGATGCTGAGGCCGCACCATCATCCTGGGGTAGGGCTATGTTCCCCTTCCTAGATGCCCTTTAAAACCTAAGTAATAAGGGCTACAAACATACCAAACAAACTGTAAAAAGCCATGAGTTGTTTTAAGCTATCGTGATTCAGAAAGGCTCACTTCATCATTTTTTAATATTTCTGTCAGGCAGTGCTGCCTGTTCATGTGTCATACAGGTCTGGGCTTTTATAGAAGTACAAAAAAACAGTCACCTAGTCAGTGGCTTCCTATACTTGTCTCCAGCCCAGCAAGATGGAAGGGCTGAGCAAGACAGAAACCTGCCTCGCATACGGCCAAACCAACATGTCCCAGCAGCACCCCAAACTGAGGCTTTCACTTCAACCTGTCGAGCTTAAGCTGCACTTCAGTAAACCTAAGGCTGTTGGTGTGGGAGATCTGTCTCCCGACGTCAGCTTGGCAACGTGGAGGAGCTAACACAATCTCCCCACAAAGTCTACCATCATCTCAGTGGAGAAGATGAATAAGAGGTATCACTGTCGTATCCATTTGCTCAAGGAACAAAAGTAACATTTTACCTTTGTTGTCCTCGTTTGCTATGTTGGGCTGCTATAGCTCCGGAGTCGAGCTTCACTTCACCTTATGCGGCTTCTGGAAAATGATTGCCATAAGAGAGAAGAAAAGGAAAAGCTGTATATGGTAAGAGGGTCTGGATCTGCAGATTACAGGTAACTGTGCAGCTTGACTCTAATCCTCCAATTTATAGCATACGGAGTCAGAATTCAAATCAACAGAAAAATGAGGAGCCCCACAGTGCTGTTAGCAAGGATTCTCATTATAAAATGAGATAGGTTTTATTTCTGACAATAATTTTCTTCTCAAGAAATAGATCTTCTAAGACACATGCTGTCCTTGAGAGATCTCTCTTCCTTTCAGTGGTCTGGGACAGCAGTTTCCTACTCCAACTGTTATTTGTCCAAAGACTGACGTGGAGCTAGAAAGATCCTAGATTTTTACATCTCTGTGATCCAACGTCAGATGAAATTAGTTAACTAATAAAGGAGAGCTGTCTAATAAAAGATGGAATCTCTCCTTTCACTCATCACCAGTGTAAACACAGATTCCCTTCAGGAATGTCAGAGCTCTATTAATGATGAGCAAGTCAAGCCATATCATCTCACACCACAAAGCTGAAGCAATACTAACTCTGAAAATAGTCCTGGAAAAAATCCTCAGGAGAGCACCTACACCACCCCATTGCCTTAAGGCAATTAGGTCAGACTAAGTTAAACTGCTCCCCAGAGGTGTTTGTCTAACCTGTTCTTAAAGGCTTCCTATGACAGTCTTCATAGATAGAAAGTTAAGAGACTTTTTACTAAAGCTTAAACTAAACCTCCTTTGCAGTGATTTCAACCAATTAATTCTTGTTTTAGCTACAGCAGGCTTGGCAAATTTATTCTCTTTCTTTGCAGAAGTCTCTGATCTTTGCAGAAGCCTCTTCTCTAGAACTGCTCTTTCAGCTTTTATCAACATTTCTTCAGCTGAGTGAGTTTCTCTGGTTGTTCCCCTGGCTTACCTTCGGATTACTTCCAGGTGGTTTCCATCTGTATTTGAGTGCAGTGCTGGGAACAGGACAGTCCTCCAGGTGCAGCCTCCCAGCACAAGAGCGAGCAGAAACATTATTTCAGATGTCCTATGTACGATAGGCCTACTTACTGATTCCAAAAAGAAGTTTTGCATTCCTTGCAGTAGCAAGACAACTTTGACTCACATTCAAGTCTCATTCCAGACTGCTCTGCTCATTCCCGCTTTAATTTCACATTGAACATTCCTTACTGAGTTGCATCCTGTTTCAGAAACAATTACATTCTAGGAAATGAGGAATCATGGTTCTTTATCCACACAGTGAACAGATCTGCATCCCTCTGGTCTTCAAAGGACACACGTAGTCAAATTTTAAGACAAATTACCAGCTTTGGGGTGGAGGGAAATCAGTATAACTGTTTTGCTTTTGTAGTGTTGCTAACAAGATCTTCATTTAAAAGGACTTTGCCATCCTTTAGCATTTAAGAAAAATGCTACTTTACTGCTGAGAGCCACAGGCTGTTAGGAACAGCACTCACAGTTGTCTTTCAGCAGGCAAAGCAACTCCTTCTGTTCTTTTAGATCACCCTACAGAGTCAAGCACATTCAGATCATCCAGAGCAAGCAGGATTAATAATGCCTGAGCAAGATGTGAGCATTTAAGAGCAATGGCACAAAAATTCAGACCTGTCGTGTTGTTCTTCATGCCTTCATGCCATTGCTATAAAGCCTGTAACGTATGTTGCCGTGTGAGATCTTCAAGCAAGAGTCTCTCTGAAGAGTGGGTGAAGTGGCCACAAACAAGCACGCAGCATCCATCTCACTGTACAGTGTCCCGCATGTGCCCAGATATGGAACAGTTCCAACATTCACCACTCTTGATGGGAGCAGTGAGCCAAAGGCATCTAAAAAATATCAGGTATCTGTGGAAAGCCCAAGGAAATTTAGCCTGAAAATGTGATCCAGATCCAGACAAATGTTGGCATCTCCCTGTGCTGTTTAAGGAAATAATGCCGATTAAAGCAGCTGAGGATTTGGCTCGGGACTACATTGCTGAAAAGCAGCTCAGAGGGGAAAAAATGTTGCACAGAGCAGTAGAAGCTGGACTTCTAGATCTGTTCCCCGTGTTACTCGGCCCAGTTACAGAGCAGTGCCAAGCCTCATTTCTCCAAGAATTGAACTAACACCATCTCCCACTGCTGGTTATGGAAGAATTTAGCAAATAATATTTTGAGCACACTTCTGAAGGGACTCTCTGAGCATGAAGTATTGTTGTTGCTGTTGTTAAAAACAAGAACACAATCTGCTGCTGAATAATTCATTTGAGGCAAGAAAAGCCAGTGAGTTGTCGAACAAAAAGGACATACAATGAGAAATAATTGCAAAGTGCTTATGGGTAGCAGGTTGCAGCTGGAGCTCTCAGGTTGGCTGGTGGCGGCATGCTGCAGCCAAGAATGAACGCATGCTGGGGTGCCTACCTCATGTTCAGAACTGTTGTAGCATTTTGCCTTTAGCCTCTGAGATCTCAAAGCACATAACAGACTGGTTACATGCTACAACACTCTTGTAGGTTTCCAGTTCTGTTTTACAGATGAGCGAAGTTAAGGTCCAAAACCTAATCCCCACAGTGGCAGAGTGAATCACAGCATGGAGATGAAATCTTGAGTCCAGGCTCTCTGGCTTCCGCTCTAGGAACCAGCGACCTTTCCTGCTCGCCCTCCCTCCTTCACTGTTTTCAGGACATTGTTACACACTGAGCTCTTTCGCTTTCCTTCTCCATGTCTCACAACCACAGGCCAATTACAGGCATCTCCAAATTGCTTTCTCTGGCTGGTTCAGTGCAGTATCTGTCTCCCTCTGCTCACCATCTTAAAGTAGATTTGTTACATTTCAGTAATTTCACATCCAACTCAGAGCCTGACTCACCTATTTAATCACAGAAGAGGTAACATGGAAGTGGCACATTCACCAACAACAGAAAGTCAGGTTCTTCTCTCAGGCACCACCTGGCTTGGAGGCCAGGTGGAACTCAGGTAGAAGAGGGGGATTCAGCATCCCCAGCCTTTTTGGTACCTGGCCTTTCTTGTAAGACTCTTCTTCATCATATCACACAAAAAATCTCCTTCTGCTCTGGCTTGGGAAGAAAACCCATTCATATATCTAATGCTATGTACTTTCTTCATGCATGGTCAGTCACTAGCTTGAAAATGTCTACAAGATCTGAAAAACTGTTGTGTGACTGTACAGTCATGTATGAAAACAGAGCTGTGGTGCCCTGATTCTTGTGTAAGGATCGTGGAAATTATCAGCGTACAACCAGAAAACAGAAATCAAAACAAAAACTAAAACAAACTGGGACCCATTTCAGCTTACTAATCATCTCAAAATAACTGTAAGACAGACTTTCCAAATATCACTGATGGATTCAAGCCTGACTTGGGGGATGGAAATGCAAAAGTCCTTCCCGCATCCCTGTGATTTCTGGCCAATGAGCCTGGAAGGTAAGAATGGCTTGGAGCCAGAGAGAGAAAGTGGAACACGAGAAGAGGCTCCATCATGCTTTTTCTTTATAATAGCCAAAATATCCCTCTGTTCTTTCTCATATATCATAGAGAGAGCACAACTGGAGTGTGAAAAACTATTTAATGGATTTAGTAATAGTATTGATCTTCTGTCATTTAAAAAGGGACCGGGAGCTTAATCAGATCTGCAGTACTGTCTCATTATTTACTTTGCCAAAGGAAAGGATTAGATATCAGAGAAAGAAAAGGCCTTCAGCAGGCACGGTCTGCTCTGCAGGATGAAAATCCATCCATTTACTCTAACCCATATACGCCTTTAAAAGGTAAAGATTCCAAACAACTCTCCATCACATTCTGCCCGGAGGAGCTAATACAGCAGCAATAAACAGAAATAGACTCAGCAATGCAGCAAACTTGCTCTTAGCTTTTCAGCATCCTGATTTAGCTCTTTTTATCTGGTCACCTAAGCCTGAACACTAGAAATTTTATTGCAGATAACAGTCAGAGGCTGACTGAACAGGTTTTCACCTTTCAAGTTCCCTTTCTCCTAAGAACCAAAGTGATGTGTACTTGCAAGCCGAACACATCTGACTGGGAAACAGCACTGAGAACGAATAAACAAGGAACCCCTGATAGCAGTTTTACAGCCACACCTGAGACAACAGAAAATATGCTTATCACCTGTAATGCCTGCTCAGGAAATTCTGAGATGGTTTCATTTCCATAATTCCCTGCTCCATCTTCGAGGAGCACAGAGGACATGCTTGGCTCTGTAGCTGTGCTGTGACACTTTCAGGGCTGTGCTAGCGTAGCACTGGGGATGCAGTATGAGTTGGCTCCACCAGAAGTAAGAAAAATGTTGCAGGCTGAGCACAAACAGTGACTTTGCAGTGAGAATCTTTCTGTTAACATCTCAGAAATTCTGAGAATATTCTGGGATAGGTGTGCACATCCATATGCTTGATAAATAATCTGTCCTGGTTTGGCATGTGGGAGATACCTTAACCAGCTAATCCAACTCCATGCAAACACTGAACTGTAAACCCCTGCACCAGTGTCTACTGCTGAATACCAGCAACAACCAAGGTAATCGAGGAACCTCTGGACTTCCAGTCACTGGAAAGGTTTCTCATCAGTGTTCTTCCATTTACATCTTTTTGGAGACTTTTTACTTAAAATTGCTCACTGTATAATGCAAGAAGCTGGCAGACAGCTTGCTGTCTTGGATTTTGATCTATCTTGATCAGCTCTGCCACTGTTCTTATCATCCTGACCCACACTCACCTCACAATGGGTTTGCCATCACCCAGGTAGATCTGCAGAGATGATGCTATGGCATGTCACCTGGACCTGGAGATTTGAGATGTCCTAATTATGCGAGGAAAGGAAGACAGACCACAGGAGTGCAAACTCTCACTCCCTCTACAAGTGGCGGATTTCACCCAGCTGTCAATGAAGGATGATACATTTATCAGAAAAGAAACACTATTTTTTTGCTGTTCCTATTAAGAAGGTGACAGTGTTGGAAAGGTGCTATTATTTACCTTTGCTGTGATATGCTACATAGAATCGTAGAATTGTTTGAGTTGGAAGGGACCCTTAAAGGCCACCTAGCCCAACTCCCCTGCAATGAACACCCACAGCTAGATCAGGGTGTTCAGAGACCCTCCAGCCTGACCCTGAGTGTCTCCAGGGATGGGGCATTCGTCACCACCTCTCTGGGCCACCTACACCAGTGCATCACCAGCCATACTGTAAAAATCTTCTTCCTTATGTGGAATCTAAATCTCCTCTCTTTTAGTTTGAAATCATTTTCCCTTGTTCTATGACAACAGGCCTTGCTAAAGAGTCTGTCCCCTTCTTTATTACAGCCCTCCTTTAGATACTGAAAGGCCGCTCTCAGGTCTTCCCAGGATCTTCTCTTCTCCAGGCTGAACAGCCCCAGATTTGTCAGCCTGTCCTCATAGGAGAGGTGTTCCATCCCACAGATAATTTTTGTGGCCCTTCTCTAGATGTGCTCCAACAGGTCCACACCTCTCCTGTACTAAGGACTCCACATCTGAATGCGGCACTCCAGGTGAGGCCTTGACAAGCACGGAGCAGAAGGGCAGGATCATCTCCCTCCAGCTGCTGACCACGCTTCCTTGGATGCGGCCCAGGATGTGGTTGGCTTTCTGGGCTGTGAGGGCACATTACTGGCTCATATCCAGCTTGCCATTCACCAGTACTCCCAAGTCCTTTTTGGCAGGGCTGTGCTCTATCCTTACACTCTCCAGTTTGTACTGGTAGCAGTGGTTGTCATGACTGAGGTGCAAGACCTTGCACTTGGCTTTGTTCAGCCTTATAGGTTCTCCTAGGCCCACTGCTCGAGCCTGTCTAGTTTTCTTTGGATGTCATCCCATCCCTCAGGCAGGTCAACTGCACTCCACACCTTGGTGTCATCTGCAAACATGCTGAGGATGCACTTGTTCCCACTGTCAACATCACTGATTAAGATGTTAAAGAGCATCGATGCCAGTACTGACCTCTGAAGGACAACATTTGTCACCAATCTCCATGTTACATACTTCAGTCTGACATTAGAGTCCAGCACCTCAGATTCCAAGAAGCCTGTACTTCTGAAAGCTTGATGTAGATCCAGAAAGCTCGCTCAGAGGCAGGAGCATCCAGCTACTGCAAATGCATTTTCTGACTGCAGAAGTCCCAAGTGAAGAGTAGTTTTATCTTATGCTCAGCCACCTATTCTGTCCAGTAAATGAATGTCTGCCAAAAGACTGTCTTGTCTTCTGTTACAATTAAGAGAGCTTGTCCAATCACGCTGCTGCTGTGCTTGCCAAAATGCTGCAGCCCACAGCCACAAGGACACAAAACACGGCAGCTTCCTCCCCAGAGTACCCTGCACTCACAGAGAAGTGCTTTAGTCCTCTTGCACATTTTGCCCACAGTGCCACAGCCCTTAAATGCTCTGCCTGGAGTTTTCTACCATGTTTGTAACCTCCTCCCCAGGTGCTACACTGCCTTATATCCACAGTCAGTTAGAAAAAAAAAAAAAAGCATTTTTGTCTTCCAACATTCACTCAGAACCCTACTGACTTTGGGGTTGGAACTGAATGACCTTTAAAGTCCCTGCAACCTAAGCCATTCTATGATGACTTCACAGGAGTGGGTGACTCCATCATTGCGGGTACAGCCCCTGTACTGCACAACTGAGCTGCAGGAGGACCCCCAATTTTATGAAAGCAAACCCCCAAAGCACGATCCAGAAAGCTGTTAAATGCTTCACTTGCCACCTTTTTTTTTTTTCCATTTGTCATCACACTTAATGTAAATGAAGTCTTACAGCCTGAAAACAGACATTCCCTAGGGGTGTAGAAAAATCAACAAAAGTAAACTGCCTTTTTGGAATTATATTCTATAATAAGCAAGTGCTACTAAGAGTGCTAACATTATTTAGAATTAGGTATTTTGTTTTGCTTTCAATTCATGATGTTTTGATGTGTGATGCGAGAGGTGTGCCACAGTGCCTCTGGGCTGCTGCTGTGGCACTAGCTGTACGTCCCTCCTGGAAGCTGCAGTGAACAGTGCACTTCCCAGAGCAGTGGCTCTCTACTTAGCCAGTTCTCACCTACTCAGACACTCCTGCACTGCCCTCACTCTTACCCCAGGCAGTATTGCTTGAGTGCTGATCCTTGTGCATTTTGCTGTTCTTTGGTATAAGCCTGAGGTTGTTTACTGGAGCAAGGCCCAGAGTATCATCTGTCTCATCAGAGAAATCTTTATTGAAGGCATATAGGGAAGAGAAGGCAAGGACAGAGGGAGAGAAGGGCATGCTGTGAGAAACCGGGGATCGCTTTGCCATTCAAAATGAGTTGTTTCTCCTCTCTCCTTAAGTTGTGCCATGCTCTTTATTTGCCTCTCACTTTCCTATCCACAGCTACAGCTACCAAAGAGGACATTATCCATCACAACAACCATCTATCTGCCTGATAGGGCAGGTGAGAAATTGTTTTCCTTTCCCTGACCCCTGCTGAAGTTAGCACAGCAAAAAGTCTGGGTATGATAGGTTGGATATTAGGAAAAATTTCTTCTCAGAGTGGTGAAGTATTGGAACAGGCTGCCGAGGGAGATAGTGGAGTCATTGCCCCTAGAGGCATTCAAGAAGTGTGCAGATGTGGCACTGAGAAACGTGGCTTAGTGGGCACGGCACTGATGGAATGATGGGTGGACTAGATGATCTCAGTGGTCTTTTCCAACGTTAGTGATTCTACGAGAAATACGTATTCACCCCATAATGCCAATCAGAGGGGTATCCAACAGGAGACAAGACTTAAGAAATCAGCTAGGGTGGCTTTTAGGAATGTTTGGTTCTTCAAAAAGTAAAGCTCACCTTCAGCGTGCAGAAGAGCACTGAAGACCAGCTTCCAGGCTAAGGGCACTGTCTGTTCCCTGGACTCCTGCCCCTTGCCCACGCTCCAACAGTGGTAGATGTTAATTTACAGCTACAGCAGCCTGAGGCTTCAGTCCCTCTCTCATCATTCACCTCCTCTAGCTGCTGTGTTGGGCCTTAAGGAGCGTCGAGCTATAGAGCAGAACGCGATTTTCTTCCCCAGGTTATGCTCCTTTCTCCACCAAATGGTATTTTGCTCTTTTCACTTCTGTGTTGGTATTATTTGTTAATCTACTTCCAGGCTCAGATTCTTTCCTGAGGTTCTGCTTTCTCAACCACAATTTCCCTGCTCATTTAAAGTGGGTAAAGCTTTTTCCTTTTCTTTGAATCAATACAGCTTTATTTAGGATAGCATATTTCACAGAAACTGCATCCTCAAATACCTGTGAATAACTCTAGACCATATCCTGTATCTGGGACAAACTTCTGCAAGAAGTAAATATAGTACAGAGTGGAAACATTCAACCACACTGTATTTGTTTCACCAAACCTCACATTATTGATTCCTTATCTTTTCTGCAGCTCACAGATTTCATATCTGTATCCTTCTCACCCCTCAAACACTGGCGTTACCCAGCTGTGACCCTTACGCAGCTCTGATTACAGCCACATGAGATGCTG
Source organism: Aquila spilogaster (assembly GCA_024606505.1). Lineage (NCBI taxonomy): Eukaryota > Metazoa > Chordata > Aves > Accipitriformes > Accipitridae > Aquila > Aquila spilogaster. Next base: position 7,687 of record JANHGO010007777.1, on the reverse strand, counting down.
AAGAAGGAAGATGGCTCTGCTTTATTAGCTTTAGTCCATGAAAGTCACAACAACATGTTTGACCAAACCTCTGAGTAGAACAACATTTTTTAGGAAACTATTATCAAAAAACAAAAGTAGCCTCAACTTCTGCACATCATTTTTTTTCTTAATGGGCCATTAAAAGGCAGATTCTTACGCTATGTTACTCAGAGCCTAGCTGTAGCATTCATCACTTTCCTGGTAGCACTGCTCTTACTGGAACATCATACACTTCCCTATAGACCCCTAGAGATACCCAGCCATTTTGTTTTAATGTCATCATCCTTGCTAACAACTCTAATCGTGCAAGAGAGCAGGCTAATGTATACCTCAAGCAGAAGAACTCTTGAGGAAGATCTACAAAGAGAGCTGTGGTCAGAGAATTAAGAGGCAGTGCTCCAACACTCTACTTTCAGTCTCATTTAGAGCTTACACCTTCAGAAAGGTTTTTAACCTCCTATTGCCTTGGTTTCTGAATTGTAGAATGACCTATGTAAGAGGCTAACTTGGAATACTAAATTGTGTTTGCAAAGATCCTGGATATAACGTGCAAAGAGCACAAGCGCACACACACAGAAAAGCAGGCCTGCACTTTCTGTGCCCCTTGATCACAACACCTCTGTTCCAAAATGGCCATTTTAACCACTTCCTTCTCCTACCCTCCTTCCCCCAATTTTTTTTTTTTTTCCATGAGCTTTTCCTCCTTTTTTTGGTCATCACTTGCACTTGTTTAAATACTACCTAGAGATGTTTGTAACAGATATTCAAGAAAACTATTCAAATTGTAAGGATAGTGATGTGATGATTATTTTCCCTATTGCATTGTTAAAGGAAAGGAAATTTGCACCAAGTAATGCCTGCCACACACTCATTCTGTGCAGTTTCCAGGTGCTTCTGATCACCTAGTACAAAGCCAGGAAGAGCTGATGGCAGCACACTGCATGTTTCCTCACCTACACTGGTAGTATTGCTCTGCTGGTGTCTCTCATGCCTGCGGTGTGCCAGCTTCCACTTGTCCTCACAAACAGCTTGGCTCTGCCTCCACCCACTCCTGTGTCTGAGGCCAGAAACAAGGATGTGCTGCAAGGGCTTGCTGCTCTCTGGGCTGTTTCTGTTTAATTGTGTGAGTGCAGCTCCCTTCCTCTAAGGAGTAAAACTTGTTTCTATGACCTGTGCTCATCTTCCTCTCTCCTTGAATCTAGACAAAAAATATCAGTTTTGAGGTACATTATGGCTTTAGCCATCTCAAAGATGCGCAACGGCAGCCAAAATGCAATTCATAGCTCATAAAGGGAATTTAACCAGCAAATAGCTGACAGAAACCAGAAGAGCCAGAAGAAGCTGGAAGCAGACAATTCACGGTGGTGGGGCTTGGATCAGACAAGGCCAGTGCAGGCCTTAACCCATGCCTGAGCCAAGACTGACAACAGACTGAGCCTTGACAGGGAGAAACAGGAGAAAATCAGAAAGAAAAAAAACATTACAGAATCAAAATCTAAACAGCTAAAAGAGCCAAGCCTGGTTGTCATAAGCTCACCTGGGTTACTACTCAGCACCCAGTTAACCAGTCTATGAATAGCTTCTACAAATACCAAAGGTCAGCTCTGCTGGAAACCTATGTGATCTACACCAGTCAGCATCTCATCCACCAGAAAATAAAAGAGGCACAACTACACAAAGTACAAAACTGAACGACAGCAAATGACACCCCACAAATGCACCTGGGAAGGCAGAGATGAGGTAGGGTGGGAACACACAGAAAGGAGGAAGAAAGGAAGGGCACACGAGGTCTCACTGCCCCCAGAGCTGGTGATGGGATGGGGCTTCACGGTGTGCAGTCATAAGGCTAGGATGGCACTGCTCCCTCCTGACCTACACGTAATGCTTCTCTGGCTGCAAGAATGAGAAGAACCTAAAGCTCAGTGGCACTGGGAAAACTGGCAGTTTGCAGCTCTTTGCAAGCAGTGGCTGTGTGCTGCCAAGTTGCCGAACGCCTCCTACAAAAACCCAAGTCCTCAGTGAAATGTAATTCCCACCCTAGTTGCCAGCCTTATGGTGAGAGGGCAGCAAGGTGTGGAGTCCCACCACAGAGGGAGACATGCTCCTTTCCTGACTACCTACCATGGTGACACAGGCCAGAGGTGAGACAATTCCTTCCCAGGATCTTTTATAACATCCACCTCTAGCATTATGCAGGTTGCAGAACCCAGATGGGAGCTCTGGATATCTTCCTTCCAATATACAGAAACCCTTTTATCTTTCAGCTGCCAAAAGAAGCATGAGGATGCTGACAGGCAAGCGATCAGCAAGTCTCTACTAGAAACAGCCATCAAGACACAGCCATATGTAAGCCTCACTCCTGCTTCCAGCTCTTATCTGCCCATAAGCTGCTAAGCGACCATCTAATGAGCCTGAGTGGCTCCCTTACTAAGGAACATCCCCCTCAGCCATATAACCCAGATCTGCCGCAATCCCTGCCTGGCTCAGCACCTGGGGACAGTCCTGCTGTGCCACCAGCCATCTCCAGTGAGTGGCAAAGACTCTAAGACACATCCATGGGGCCCGTGCTGCTTGTCCCCTGCTAGTACCGGTCCTCCCACTTCCTTCATCTGCACTGTGCTAGCAGCAAGGGAGCCACATCAGAAGCTGCTTCTTAGCATTGCTAATAATCATGCAAGAAACTCCTAATCTATTTTTAAATGAAGGCTGAGCACTCTGAAAGATGAAGGACTAGGACAAGGATATAACAAAAAACAAAGCGGGGAAAAAAAACACATTTTCAGGGTCTTCTGAGACAAGCTCCAGGGAGGTTATGCAAAATGGTATTCACATCCACTTCCTATGGATGTTCAGAAGTAATACACAGCCCTGAAGATAATGCGCTGTCAGCTGTGGGATAGATGTCTTCAGCCCTGCCCAGGCAGTGTGCTCCAGGAGCAAGACATCTAACAGAATAAAGAACAAGCTGTACTTAAACTCCTCCATCACATCTTCCCATAAGGGGACAGGACTCTGCATTAACCTTACGCATCTTTAGGGAACAGGAGCCTTATGTTTTGTTTTTTGTTGTTGTTGTTGTTGTTTTTTTGAAGGGAGGAAAATAGAAGGTCACGGGACTTACTTAGCTCAATAAGGGCGAACAAGAAGTTGTGTGGCAGGGCTGGGAGCAGATCTGTGCACTAAACCCTTTGTAATGCCCACATAAGACCCTAATAATTTCTCTTGCATGGGGTGGCGGCTTCTGCACGACTGACTAGGAGATGTGCTGAAACTACATCTGCGTAGCATGTACACAGCCACCCAGCACTTGGTGCCTAAGCACAGTGGCTGGTTATCAGGTCGCCTGAAGCAAATTAAAGCCATGGACGTGTCTGAACAAGGCTTCTTTTCCACGTTATCTAATATACATGCAATAAAGTAAATGATGTATTATTTATTTATTTATGGCCTGTCACTGACAGAAAATAGCACTTGAATGTGGATGTGGTAAATTTTCTCCAGCGCTAAAGTGACAAAATGAAGCAGTCATTGCAGCAAATGTTGTCCTTCAGGTTCTTCGGACACAGTTCCATCGCAACCTGAGTCATCCAGCCTCACCACAGCACACACCTGCTGCCTGAACCCCGGGTTGTCTTTTTATAGAAAATCCACCTCCTTAACACCCTAGTACAGCACAAAGCAATTAACAACATTCCTGCACCGGTAGGAACGTCCCCTACAGTTTGAGGATGCAAACAGTTTCTTCCTAGGAATCCACTGTGCAGCTGCCAGAGGCTACCAAGCTGAGCCTTGGTGTTATTTTAAGCCCTGTTCCCAGATGTAATAGCATTATGTTAACCAGAAACCTTCCTTCTAGAAAGGAAGAAAACTATACAGGCAGGATGGTGACTTTCAGAGAGATTTAGTGTCCTTGGCACAAAATTAATCCAGGCTTAATCACAGCTGATGACTCCTATACACCTTGTATGTTCAAATCAATGTATTTTGCCTATACCCTTCGTTAAAAAACAACACAATGCACATACCTCCGACAGCAGTATGATGCCAAGATGCAGATGAATCCCTTGTTCATTCCTTGCACAGGACAAATAAGTGGCACCATCACCAAGATGTACTGAAAGCCACAGGCAGGGACCCACATGACAGTGCACAGAGGGGAACTGTAAGAGACATCAGGTGTCAGACTGACACAGGGAAGGAGACCAAGGGGAACGTGCACATTTGATTCACCTGTGGCCAGGCAGCCAGTCCTCTGCACAGACCCAAATGCCAGCCCCAGGATTACTTCTCAGCTTACTGCTTTCCTGATGAGAACTCAGGCTGAGGCAGAGTGCTCCAGCCACACAGAGGGAGCAGGGCAAAGGAAAAGCTTTTTCAACACTCTTATTGATCAAACATGCAATAAATATTATTAGAGCCCAAAGACATTCATGGCAGCTTCTGTCTCAGCTCCCTCTGAAACTCAGCTCCTCTTGTACTGGATAGATAATACATGGCACTTACATCTTGAAGACAGCACAAACAAATTCAGGAAGGTCTTGCATAAGTAGCAAATTATGACACCAAATTCCTAGGTTTTCTAGACATTGCTTTCAGTTTTGAGCTAGTCAACTTTTTTTTTTTAAGATCAGTTCCATATTGTATGGGAAAAAATTTGTGATCAAGAAGCAGGCAACAGATGTTGTGATGGTTTTTGAGGAACACTGAAAACTAAGTTGCTCTGAGGACATTTCAGAGTTAAGAATGGATAGCACTGACTCCTCACCCATATCTCTAGGCAGGAGAATGATGGATATTGCTTGAAATAACGCTGTTCAAAGATACATGTATAAATGAAGGAGAAAAGAAGTGGCCTGCCCCATCTTGCATGCAATTTGTGAAAGGAAAAATACTTCAGGCTGAACTAGAACAGTGGTCTGCAAGAACAGTGTAGTCCTAATATCAGGGCTGCACGCAGGCAAGAAATAAGTTGGCAAACATAATTATGACCAACTGCTCCAGAAAAAGCTTTCTGATTTGCAGAAAACAAACTTGGAACATAAAGATGGAAAATTGCATTGAAGAGGAGAAAGCCAGTCATTAACGGTTTTGGATCTCATCTGTCTGTAGTAGAAACACTCCATATGGAAGGTGCAGGAGTGGCTTCTTCCTCCATACACAGCAAAAGCTGAAGTTCTGAATCCCCAAGCAGCCCCGAGAACTCCTGAGTCCTGGTCCTCCTAATACTGTTCCTCAGTTCTAGTTGCATTTTATTACAGCAATGAACTACAGAACCAGAACAACACAAACCAAGACAACTATGAGCTACAGTGAAGTAGGCTTTGGCTATAGTTAATAGCACAATCATAGTTCTGTTCTACTTTATGCTCAAACAATATCAGTTGATCCAGACTTCTTACACTACATTGGGATTTGTTGTTAAATTAACGAGGCCTTAACAGTAAGTCACAAGACATTTAATGTTGTTTCTCATTAAGTAGTAAAGAGCGGCAAGTCCAAGCACGAAGATAAGTCTTGTTAAGACGGTGATGTTTGTTACTGCCATGCTCACTCAACATTTTTTCTAAAGCCTGAAGTCTCCTTAAGTTTGATACCAATCTTCCTGCAAACTTTTCATGGTAACAATTAAGTTCTTGCTAAGCCTAACTTTAGTGGGACAGCTTCTCCTCTCTATGTAACAAAGGCCAAGCATGCCAAAATTTAATTAAAAACAGCAGAACAATGCTATCTTTATATGATACACAGCTACATCATATAGGAAAGATTAGGCTCATTCCCATTCATCTGCTCAGTCTTGGAAGGCCCCTAGAAGTAGCATCAAGGTATGTGGTGAACTCTGAAAGGACCACTTATTTATACTATTCCAGCACCTGTCATCAAGTATCATGATAATGTAACATGTGATTATTCACTCCCTTGTATATATATAGCTAAAGGCCAAAAGATTTGTGTTCTAGAATTTGTATTACCAATCCCTACCTACACATCAAGAAAATAAAAACTAAAGTTACTCATCCCAAAACACCCATTGGTGTTTATTTTGTACTTCTGGCAGCTTTCATTTAGGATCCTCTCTTCCTGCTAGTAGTTAGATATCTCTGCTTCAGAAAATTCTAGGTTTACGTTCTCATGCAGTGCTTTGTGTTCCTGTCATGTTCTACAGAAGCTGTATTCATAAGCAGAAACTTATCTGCCATAATGCATCCAGATTTTTGTTCCTGATGAGGTCAGTGTGAACATTATGGTAACTTCATAGTTGTGACAGGTGAACAAATCCAGCTAGAACACCAGGTTCTTAGAAAAGAATCATATCATACGAAGTATTACAGAAGGTAGAAATTGTTTTAGTCTGAGGCATTCAAAATTTGGAGGGAAGGCAACTAGAGAAAAGTCATTTCTCAAAGAAAATTATGGAACTTTTAGAGCACGGTTCTTCCTTAAAAAGATAAAATTACAAGGGCTACTCCAAAAGTAATGCCTCCTACTGCATTCTGTTGGCCCATGATGTCAGAGATACAGCAGGTGGCACAGCAGTAGAGGCTGAACCTTCCTGCCCATATTCCATTACATTTTGTTGCCATGTGACAGACAGCAACAGAGGGGCAGTCTGACAAAACAGCATCTGACATGGAAGGGCATGTGAAACGAAGGAGTGCCATTGAATTCCTCCACGATGAAAAAAATTGCACCCACTGACATGCATTGATGTTTGATGAACGTTTATGGAGCCCAAGCAGCGGATGTGAGCACAGTGAGGCAGTGGGTGGTACATTTAAGTAGTGGTGGCAGTGGTCATCTCCACTGGTGCAGATTTTTACGAGCGAGGCATGCAGGCTCTTGTTCAATTCTAGTAAAAATGCATTGCTAACGGTGGTGACTACGCTGAAAAATAGTGCTTTGTAGCTGAGAATTTGCTCTACCAAAGAGTGTTATTATACTCTTTGTGTCCATTGTAGTTTCCATGGAAATAAATAGGAGGCATTACCTTCAGAGTGACATACATAAATAACAATGTCAGAAAACAGGAAAGTCATAAACCAGGACTCAAACGCATAGGAATCAAAACCATGTAATCTTTCAATCTGGCAGTACATGAAAGAGTTTGAAAACTGGTTCAGCAATAGTGTCTTAATAAGGTGGCAAGGACAAAGGCATAGCATCAGAAGTGAATCTAAACCACCTGCTAAATGTCATCATGCACAAAATGTGTTACTGCATTTGCTCCAGATCTAGGCATTCAGATTCATCTTATGGCTGGGACGCTAAATAAAGAGCACAAAAACCTTAAGCCAACAGGACAGAAATATTAACCTTAATAAAAGCAATTAAATACCCTGTTCAAAGCTAGACATTAGCAGACAGATACTGCATGCCAAGACTGATATTGGACCATGTGGATTTAGCACAGATTTCAAAACTCTATGGAGAGCCCAGGGCTGGAACAGTTACCAGAACCAAGATGACTAACAAAGAAAAATAAACCTTTTGTGGCACTGGGAAGAAATATGTGCTCCTCAAAGCAAGGTAATGATACCACTGCTCTAAATGTCTGTTCAAATTATCTAAGGCACAAAGCCAAGAACTCAGGACCTAAAGACAATCACTTTTATAACAGTTTTATTCAAGTCTGTGTGCTCTAGTGTTGAGACAAGGCCTAGATCAGCAT